>OMLP01045600.1:4254-20964 GCA_900302685.1 Spondyliosoma cantharus
GAGTGTGAGAACGACTACAATTATGGCTGGATTGTACAGCAAGAATGATCGACTGGCAGGTTTAAGGTGGGCCACAGCGGTGGTTCTTTATTTATTTATTCATTTATTCATCCATCCATCCATCCATCCATCCATCCATCCATCCATCCATCCATCCATCCATCCATCCATCCACCCATCAGCAAACAGCATGGAGACATCGGTACCAATGACCCCAGGTTGTTAAAATGGTGCCTATTTATAGGGTGTCACAGCTAATGACCCTGGAAGATTCCATTCACCGGGATCCCCTGCCTACCAACATGTTTAACCCACCATTTTTATTTCTCTATTTACACAACATAATTGGTAACTTATATACACACCCCTCCATTTACATCCACCATCAAAGAAAATACACATATCAACTTAATTTACATTTGCTAAAATAAAAGACACATCTCTACCACCACCACACCAATTTACACTTGGTTGCCCCCAGAACTATAACAGTGTCCGTTTCCTGGGGAAGCCTTTTGCCTGCACACCCTGTAGACAAAGACTGGTGAGTACACAATACTTCCTCAATGCACACGCTTATTGAGCAACACACTACACACTCTTAACTTAGCTCCTTGTTTAATCAATTAACACACTTAATAGGCACATTTAACCCTATGTCCCTCTGCTCTAGGTGAAACTGCGTATCAGCCAGATCAAGACCCGCCAAACATCAATCAATATGGCGACAAATACTCATTAAACACGTGTATATATATATATCCATACAAATGTGCAAAAAAGCAATGTGTTAATGTATTGTGCAGACCTCCAATAAAATTTGGTTGCTCCTCTTAAAGTGTCTGTGCAATTATTAAAGTGCATATGTAGTCACACTTAGTCCCAAGTCCATGGTGCCATGTGTGCAAAGCCAAGTGACGATGTGCTCTTCGTCACAGGGAGGGACACAGAAATTTCGAAATATACTACTAATTATATATTAGTGGTTTCATTGAAGATTTGTGAAATATACTGTGAAAAAATGGCAGCAAGCACTGCTCCATAACTTGAACAATATATTGGGATTCAAAAGGACTTAACCTACACCTGCTGCTTATGGGCTACTTTCAATAATGTTAAATGATATTTTTAAAATCTTATATTTTTACAATATTTCTAGTATCATTCCACAACCCCAACCTCCACATCCTTACTTTCAATCTCATTACATATTCTGTAGGTCACACCACATTTAGCGCCGAGTTTGGCATTGAATGTAAATCCTGAGGTATGGAATGATCCGTGGGATACTGGGCTGACTGTACAATTGTGTACATGTGACAATGTATGAGCCATCAGTGTAGCTTCTGTAGACAGCTATTAATCTACTTAGACCTTAGAGAATGTTTAGGAACATATTGATACCTATGTTACTTCTGTCACAAACGCACCTATATCAAAAAAAGTGCTGGGTAGTTTCCGTGAATACATTGTTAGGTTGATTATGCTGGGTCATAATTTTGGGTTGTTTGGGGACATGAACAGAGGCCTGTACTCGTTTCACCTGACCATCCACACAACCTCCTCCCTATGCAGACTTTTTAGTACTCTAGTACTTTACCTGATTACCTTCTTTTCCAGCTGTAATAATTACTGCACCCACTAGAAGTCACCGCCTAACCACAACTGCTTTCATTCTGACCTATACGGTCATTATTCTGATGAGGACAGGCACTTATTGATCAAAACCGAATCATGGCAGTTTTGTTGCACTGTACATGTCGAGCTCACTGAAAACTGTCACGACAGCACAACACACTATCCACTGAATGTCCCTACACTGCAGTTTCAAAATAGCAACCACTTCAAAAGGTTTGCAGAGAAATAGACTGCAATTCTCTCACAGCAGAAACAACTGGATGACTGCTTTGTTCATATTCTAGATGTATTGTACAATATAAATGACTTGAATGTAGATATGCAGAAGTTCTCGTGTACAGGTGGATTCAAACACCTGCAGTCATGGATGCATGTATGTTGTTTCCTTCACAGAGGGCGTCCTTTGAGCGTGTAAACCGATCACATAGAATCAAACACTCTAAAATAGTTAAGATCCCTTGCTGTAGATAACCTCTTGAGACATTTTTGGAGCTCACCATGGGCTGGAATATTAAACAGATAATTTTTGAAAACCACTTTCCAGTCATTTAGCAGCAATTGTGATGAAGCCAGTTATCCCAGGCCCAATGTTGTTATTTTTTCGACAGATGCATTTCCGTCACTATTAATTTGCCACATCTAAAAACAGCCCTGCTGCAGCTGGACAGGGACAGGCAGTGAAAACAATGACTGGAGGCAGCATATTGCGTGTTGAAGGAAGATTTAAATGAGCATAAGCCCCCTGGCTTTATGTCCTAGGTCATCTGTTAATTTTTCATGGGTGCCTCACTAATTCATGAGGACATCTGTTTTTGCAGCTTTCATTTTATGAGTCCCATGTTCGGCAGTTATGAGCGACTCCAGCTGCAAATTGATTAGACGGGACTTCTGATAGAAACTCGAGCAGAGGGAAACTTTGCTCAAATACAACATAAACAGACAGACACTTGCTGGCATATGTTGCCCTGTTACTATAAATTGCAAACTAAAAGTTAAAGCTCAACTAGTGCTCCCTAGAGGCTGTAGCATTGAACAGCCTACTAAAATATAAAACACATGCTTTACTGACGGTTTTATTATTATTAGAGCCTCATCAGCAGTGGGGCTAAACAGGTAGGGAAAAAAAACAAACAAAGGATTCATCCCCAGCATCCTTTCTGTGTATCACAAATACATTCAGATATGCATGATCAGGTGTTACCCTTCATACACATTTAACCTCACTTTCTGCATGATCTGTTAATGCAGCTGGCCTGGGAGGCACAGTTAGATACCTTTGGCATGCAAAGGAATATTTATAAAAATACATTTATTCTCAATTTAATTATCTAACCTGAAATTGTAAACTGTTTGCCCCCTATGTTACTATTTTTAGGAGAAGTGCAACATTTGCACCACCATCAGGTTGACATTCATGGGCAGCATGGGGTGGTGCAGTGGTTAGCACTGTTGCCTCACAGCGACACAGCAAGAAGGTCCTGGGTCAGGGCCTTTCTGTGTGGAGTTTCCATGTTCTCCCCTTGCTTGAATGCTCGCATGCATCAGAACATGAACCTTAGAGTGATTCTACAGCCAGTTCAGCCCAGTTGGCCGTTGACCAAAAGACACTGGCTAAGACCTGGAGTTGGTCCCGGGGCGTGTTTGTATATGCTGTACATTGCATGATATGTCATGCAGTTTATAAAGTAACAAATCTTCTTCTTCTTCTTCAGTCTTTCATTAAAAGAGCACAATTCTGGAAAATGTTATCTTTTGTCACAGCTATTGTAGGGAAGACTAGAATTACTCTAATCCTATTCTGAAGGGCCTGTTCCCTATTATCGTTAATCTGACCGTGGAACCCTTCCCATGCAAACCTTGTGAAGTAGGTAGAGCATCATACCTAGACACCGAAGGCCACTGACCAATGTGTTGTGTTTGACAAGTTGAGAGTGAAAATGTATTGCCACCGAATCGCAAACATGTTTGTTTGCAATAGTTCTGTACCTGGAAGAACATTCATGCTTTGCTGGGATACAGATAAAAACAAAAAAAAAAACCTGTGATGCATTAGATGAGTTTTAAGAGGGCAACAATCTAATCAAACCAATGTGAGCATGAAAGAACATGTGACCCCTGGCTCTGACACTGGTAGGCTTTGGTCCAAGTAATTATATCTACTGTGATATTTAGTCCTCTCAACTATAAATTCTGATCCTCTTAGGCTGAGCAAAAGGAGAACATTTCTGAACCTGTATTTAATTTTCGTAATGCTATCTTTATGATAACAAATCTTCTCAAGCAGCGGCATTATATGTAGTACATAGAGAGCCTACCCACTCAGCCCAAGTGCACTTGTATAAATCTCAGTAGATTTATAAAAGGACACCTAAGATGCAGAGGTAATGGCAACTGCTCATAATGATTTCTGCTGGTGTTCTCTGGCTTCTCAATGTCAGTCTCACAGTGGCTCTCAAAAAATGGCTAACACTTGTGGAGATGCCAATACTATTACCAGCTTAAGTGTTCATTGTTAAACGCGCTGCTTCCAAGAGATTGCAGCATTTCATGTGTTACATGCGTCTGTGTGCCTGGATCAAGCTTAAGATACAAGATGCAGATGCTGCTGCGCTTTAATAACTGTTCATGTAAGATACGACTGCCTTAGAGCTTGACCCAGGGTTGCACTCCCTTCCATCTCCTCTAAGACAAATATTTCTTGATTTCCCTGCTTTTTTTCCTTTGTTTAAACCTAATGGAAGGTAGAGGATTGTCAGCAGAAGCATATCAGCAAAGACAATCTGCTATTTTCTGCTGTTTCTGTCTGATGAACACACATGTGGGTCTTGCACAGGATTCTGCCCGGGGAGAAATACATAGGGAGAAACAGAGCGAGAGATGAGAGTGTATACATGTCCGTTCATGCACAATCAGACTAACAGCACGCCAGAAACACGCTGAGCCTTTATTTCCATGTAATTGGATATAGGCCTCTCCTGCAGATTTGATTTACAGTAATTAGCCTCCTCATGTGGAGTGAACGCAGCCAGTTTCTCTACATTCCATTATTAAGCCTCCCCCTTATTAGCACTGGTAAACAATGAGGAGGCCCACAACAAACACATCAACATAAACTCCTCACACAGCAAAGGTGCTTGGTACTATTAGGAAGCATATGTACACACAACTTGTGTATTTGGTGCGCTCGAGGATTGAAAAGGCTGGTGTTGAAGATATAAAAGGGAGACAATGGCAGCAGGTCTGCTCCTGGTTCGAGCTGTTCTCTGTCATTGGAAGTGTTGTTGCAGAGATAAGCTCATGGCTATTATTGCACAGGCCTGCATCCAGCCTGTCTGACCACCTTATCTCCTCCTGCTATAATAACCCAGCCACACTGTCATGCTGGACATGGATAAGAGAGTCAGTGAACATGTGAGTGTGTGTGTGTGTGTGTGTGTGTCTGTTGGAGAGAGAGAGAGAGAGAGAAAGAGAGAGAGAGAGAGAGAAAGAGAGAGAGAGAGAGAGATTCTGATATAGGCTACTTTCGGGGACAAATTTTAGATATAGGATTATCAACCCTGCTTTAATTTGCATGTGGCTGGGAAACCTCCCAGTCAGCCTGGTGCCTTCAGGACACCACCCTGAAAGTCACAAAAATACCACCCACACCAGGACATCTTCTGCGGAACATCAACAGGACCCAAACTCTAAATGGCAAGAGGGTTTATTGTAGGATAGGGCACACACCTCTCTGATAAACTGTCAAGTTCACCTCTTCATATGTGGCCCAGAGTTCACGAAGAAGTGTGAATTGCTCTCTCAGGACCTCAGACCCCAGTGTGCCCTGGCCTGTGTAGTTACTAATCTACATGCTTCTCTGCTAAAAGGCAACTGGCCCCTGCCTGGAACTCAGAAGATGCATGCTGGCGTAGAGCCCCAGAGGCCTGCTGCACCTTTGCTGTGTCTTGGAATGAAGAAACCAAAGACTGCCTGCACGACTTTCCAAGGTGCGCATGAAACAGAGAGAGAGAGAGGCCAGACCCCACGCCAGAGAGGGCCCTCTTTATCCTCATCAGACGTAACGTCTCCTCCTTGTCCTGCAGCCTCATCAGGTACACCAAACTTTCCAAGGGTTGAATAATATAGTTGATTGTTTACAGGTTAATGAGTGCAGGCCAGGATAAGAAAACACAAAGTCCAAATTTAGATTTCGTAGTTTCTTTTCGGTTACTCAGTAATCTCAGTTTTGAACAATGCAAGCACAGTCTGTTTTAAAGTTCCTCCATTCATGTTCTATTGTGTTGCTAATCACAGCTCAATTTACAGCTGGTCCAACCCCTGAACCTCTCTGTCTTTGTGTAATGTCTTGTAGCCATAGTCTAGTTTGTGTTTTGTTGTTGTCATGTCTTTGTCTTTAGTTTAACACATACATATTGACTGTAAAGTCATTGATTGTGGTTTCTGTACATTTTAAAGTTCAGTCACTAAACACATTACGATTTTGACAATGCTTTATTTAAATTACAATTAATTATTACCCCTGAATTAATATGTGTGCTAATAAACCCAATCTTACCTGATCAGCAAGAGGGTTCACTGTGTTATTGCACTGACTATGGGGTCACCTCACTGGTCAAGAGGCAATAGTCTGCATGATAACCTTTATAATGAAATATTAATACTAATATTTTGAGCTATAATTATAATCTTAGACAGACTACTAGCTACTATTAAGACCAGTTAATTGGGGGCAGCATTTACAATTGGGGAGGTTAGATTTAGGCAACCGATTGCCAGAATAAATGTTGGCAAAGTACTTTTTTGCAAAACCACCAAGAAGTTGAATCAATATGTTTCCTTTTGTGCAATTTAAGAATGTTCTCTTGTCACAGTTATTTGCTATGTTCAGGCACAATTACTATTATTATTATAATTTTTAAATCACTTGGTTAAGGTTGGAAAAACATCATGTTTTGGTTTCTAATACCTGTTTTGGTCTCCTTAAAATATCCTGGGGTGTCATGTAGACAAATGTTGGAACGACATGGTCCACATGGTTTATGGTTTCACACATAGAAAAATGTCAAAATATATGTAGCCCAATCTGATATATGTCATTTTGGAAAAATAAATATGTTAAAAAAGTCATTACAGACCATTAAATATGTGTAGAAATAGATAAATGTGTATATAAATAGAGGCTAAATATTGAATTCAAATCAGTTATTTTAAGTGCTAAAGACAGTTCAACAAAAACACATTTCTGACAGTTACATACTATATCCTTTTTAAAATGGTCATATAGTGTCAGAAACAATGCATGGGTCAGTTTTCCATTTCCCATAAAAAAAAAAAAAAAAAACTGCACTAATCTGTGAATAGTGTTGCATTATGTGTATGGTGTCTGAATCAGGCCCTGCAAATACAGAACCATACTGACGACACGCTGAGCCAACTCTGAACTTTTTTCCCATGGATTATTCATCTGAATCCTGCAAAATAAAAGAAACAATGTGGCAAGTTTATTTATCTGTGTAGCGATGTTTGCTCACTATCATTTTTATTTTTAAAACGGTCCTCTTAGCTTTTCATGCTGTGACTGGAGGGTAATGTTAACGTTACAGCACATACTAAATAAACTTGATTTATCATTGTAGTGCAGGTGAGGTTGATTCCTGATTAGATAAAAAAGATATTTTTTTTTTTTCCAGTTGGTTTACAGCTATTAGCATAATTGCGCTTATGGGTCTGGGAGTTTGTCCACTCGTTTCTGTGCATTTTCACCTGAATAGCTGATATTAGTAATCATAAATATTAAAAGACTACTGTTTACGTTAACTTGAGTAGAGTGAGTTAGTTATGCAGTAGTGTGTTTTTGTCTTATATACAAATACACCAGTAATAAGTTCCAGACTGGCCTGACCCAGGGACAGGGCTCTGAGGAGACACTCCATGTTGCTCTCAACTTGTCCAATACAACACTTTGGTCAGTGGCCTTAGGTGTCTAGGTATGATGCTCTCTACCCCTCTCAGTTTAGCATGTGAAGGGCTCCATGGTCAAGTAACAATAATACCGAACATATATGTATATACATAACATGTGTGATGTGTGATATGTGTAATATAGCCTCACTAATCTCAATACAATCTTTTTTTATGATGCACATACAAGAGCAAGATTGTGATTTGTCAGTCTGTTAGTCATTTACAGATTCTGCCTGCATTAAATGTTCAGTCCTGTTATTTTTATATAAACACAGTCTGAGCAAGTCAACAATATAAGGCAGGCATGAAGCTTTGCTTCTGAAATGCTCCCCAAGGGATATAAAGGTGCATGGAGGATGGAACAAAGTGGCTGCACACATGCCAGGTAACAAAGTCATGCCCAGTTCAATCAAGGGTTGAAGCATTTAGCAATGAAAGCATGGTGTTAATATTCACCACCATATACCAAATGGCAGTGTAAAGCATTAAAACAGACTTTGAACGTGTACAGTCTGTCCCATACCCCAGCCTCCTGACTTTCACTGCACACAAGCAACAGTAAAAGTCAGCTTTGAGGAGAATTGTGTATTTCGAGGGTTTTTCCCCCTCTTTTCAAGTGTTTATGACATTAGCTGCCACCAACAGCCGATAAACCTGCCACTGATCCGACAAACAAACCCTGATTTACAGCCTGTCACTCCAGCACTCTGACTGAGAAATGTTCCCAGCAGGGGCTGGACGCAAACCTTTCCACATTGATCTGTGTCTGCCCACAGTCAGTGATTAATGTTCCTGTCAGGAATCAACTGACACAAACACACACACATGTACACTTACCCACAGCTTTTTCTTTTTAACATTAAAAAAGCTGCTTCACTTCAGAGAGCAAAATAGAATTTTTCTTTCAGTAAAAACAAAGAAAATGATTTGTTAATCCTAGAACAAAATGTGCTTACATCCTCACCGGAATCCCATTTTTTGAATAAAGACTCCTCGTCTCAAAGTATGGCCCAAGAGTCTCACTATGTTGCAGCTGAAAGCACAAGTTGTACAGCACTGGCTTGCTCCTCCGCCGGCTCTCCCTTGGATAACTTCTAATGGGTATTATTGTTTGCATAATTGGAAAACTCGTTAAAAATAAATCAACAATAGTGCTTAGCTCTACAGTCATAATGACACAGCCATCAGTTGCCTGTTCATTCGAGACATGATGGCTGTCGAGAAATAGGAAGTTTAGCCACCAAAAAAAAAGCATGTCACAATCATAGGAAGTTAGCAGGGCATGTTCAGGAAAGCGTGAGAAACAGGTGGCATTGAGACGACACTTTATGATCAGACTCGAGAAACACTCCAAGCCACGACTGCTTTTCTTAACCTCCATTAATTGGTTTGCGATTGATTCAATCAGAGATTAATTAGAATTCATATCAACTCATTTTCAGCCGTCACTTTTTATAGAGGCCAAAAGATTCCTGTTGCAAGTGGCCCACGTTAATGACAAGAGCTAACCCCTTCACTAATTACCTTTCCATTGCTCCGACATCGGGCGTGTTGTCGTCCATACAGATGTGTGTCTTCACCGGGGGTTTAAAGGAGGGGTCAGCCTTGGAGAATGAGCTGTGCCAGAAAAGCTTTCATGGTAATAATGCTGATTGGAAATCACAGAAATGATATGAGTCACTGGGCCTCAGTGCTAGGTGAGCAAAGATGACTCTTGTTCCCCATAATGAGATCCACGTGACCCCCGGGCTACTCCCAGGGATCTGTGCTTTTCAAAGGCTGAAGTCTCAAGCTCAAGCACTCCCTCACAGAACTTTTCATAGTTCATTCACAGTATAATAGTTTTAAAAAATGCTATGGTTTAACTAATAGACAAATCAATGAACTAGCCCAGCCGCCAGCATTTACGATGAACATGAATTATGATAACCGCAGTCAGGACAAGTGTTTTTATTCATCTTTAGGCATGAAAAACAAGGTTTGAAATTATTATTTTTTTCAATTCCTATTTTCTAAAGATATAATTACATCAGGTGTACAGCATGCGTTTTTGTAGAAATATGCATTTAACAAACAAATGAATAACATGATATAATAAAGTGTGTTGAAATGTGAAATCTGAACTATAAAATATAATTCATGCATGCATGACCAAAACAAAAGAATGTATTAAATTCTCCTGTACAGATTCCCAAGTCTGTCGCTCACAACCCATTGACTGTCCTAACGTGCACTGCCCCAGCACTAACTTACACTGAATGTTTTTATGGCTAGCTTTACTGCAAGGAAACCTGCTCTAAACTTTGCCAGCACATCAAAATCAGAACTAAAATCTGTTTTATTAGCCAGGTCAAAACAGACCACTGGCATAAAAATGGACCTGTTAGAGTCTCTGAACTGTTGATAGTATGACACTAATGCTGCATTAGAACTGCTCCAAAAAGTACAATTTACCCATTAAAGCACAGAGTAAATGTAGCTCATTACTATCACCTTTAAATCACAATGTGGTGTTAGACGGAGCTGAACACTATTGTTCCAATTCAGGTGTGTGTCCTACTGCGGAACACGAGTCTGGTTGATCAATGCTTTAAAGACACAGTTAACTCAAAATCGGCTCACCAGAGCGTGTGGCTGTGTGTAGGTGTGTGTGTGTTTATGTACATGTTAGAACGTAGAGAGAAAATGAGAGGGAGAAAGAGCTGATGTTTGGAGTGCAGCGAGGAGGTAACAACCATGGAGTGACATAATAGTCAGTTTCTACCACTTGGCAGCCTGTAAACCAACACGGGCTCGACCATCTTCCTCCAGTCCTTGTTCCAGATCGAAATATGACTTACTGTGCCTCACATGGCAGTAAAACACTGTTGATCCACATTGTGGAAAAACTCAAAAAGAAGCAACACATAATTAGACACGGCAGTCCACAAAACTCACAAAATGAGAGGCTGGCTTGTGCGGTTTCCTCTGGATCCAGTACCTGTTTAGTAAACATAATAACAGTCTGTTGTTCGCCCCGCGAGGTTGAAGACTGTGGCTAAGTTTAAGTTAGAATCCAAACGTTTGGGTTCTCCATTTAGCAACTGCTGCACAGAAGAAAGCTAAAGCACCCTGTAGCTCTTAAACTCTCTTGAAATCATGGCTGTTCCGGTGGAACTGTGGTACATTCAGGTGTACTTTCAGCCAATGGAAGTCATAACCAGGTGTGATTTACAGGATGGCTGGGGATTAGGCCCACTCTCCTTTGTTAACTAAGGGTTAGTGCATGGAGGCCACATGTTAAGCTTTTAGTTTTGCATGCATGCCTCTCTGTTGTTAGGACCATGTGGTGAGGTCCCAACAACTGACCTAATGCTGACTGAAAGCAATAGTTCATCTATTTAGGACATCCACATACCAAGTATGCTTCTTTTTGTTTTCTGGCTCCTTCCAAAATGAAAAACAATAGACCCATGAACAGCTAAAGAGCTTTCCAGAATGATTGTGTGAGCCATGGATGGATAAAAATGTCAAAACAATCATTTGTGATCCAGGGAGTGGTGCTTTGTCTCAAAGCAGGACATCAGCAGGCAGGCAGTCTGAAAAACAAGAACAAGAACAAGAAAGTTTGAAACACAAAGAGAGCTTTAATGACAAGCTGAATACCACACAACAAGACAGGCAGGTAGCAGGCGGAGGCAGAACATCCAGAAAGAAAGGAGAAAAAGCAAGAACTAAACTACCGAAAAACAATGGAATTGTGTGGAGAATACAGTCAGAAATACGACTAAAGCAACAAACAGTCAGCAGATGACCTGACAGCTGAAAGAAGGAAAACGCACTAAATACACAAGAGGCTAATTAACTTACGAGAAACCGTTTAGATGGCAGTCTGAGCCAGTTACTAAAAGTATCTTCGTGGGCTTTAATTTTATTTTCGTTTGTTCGTATGTCACACTGTGCGCTGGGCACTGAGCACTGTAAACACTGGGTTACCTACACACAGTAATGTGGCAGCATACGCTCTGTTGGATAATAATTCAGATGTTGTGTTTTGAGCTGTCCACAAGCGTTAATGTGTCAAATAGTGTTGCATATGTAAATGCACACTATAGCTGCTTTTTGGAATGTTTCCTGTATTTGTTTCCCCTCTGGGCAGGGACTGAAACACCAGCTTGGATCCATATCTGTCCATATGGAACGCTCCTCTTCACCCAGCCTGTATTGCTCCCACAGATAGATGCTCAGTGAACTATGAAACACTACTTTTAAGATGCTTTTCATCCTGTTTTCACTCATCCATCACATCTTTAAAAAAATGCGTAATGTCTTGTCTCCATGCAACTCAGGCTGCATTAAGTTGTTTTTGATAAAATGTCTGTTCCATACTCTATTCATCCATTTTCCCTTTCCCATTCAGTATCACAGGGGGCCAGAGCCTTCCTCAACAGGCACTGGCTGAAAGATAAATTCCAGTTTCTGGTCTATCATGGGATGTTGTCATATTCAAATACCGTTCACCTCACTGTAAATTCCACATTCACTGTAGCTGCAAGCTTTGGGACTCTGGAATTGGTCTGGACCAACAAGAGCATTTTAACACTGGAAAAAGAAGCACACATACAGGACCTTAGCCAAGATCACAGCCTTTCAAGTACTTCCTGAAAATTCCAGTACATTCAGGGAGCATTTCTGTCGACATTTGTCATTAATGACATGGTGAAAAGCAAAACAAGAACATAAGAACAAAAAGAACAACAACAAAATAAAGAAATAACAATATCTTCAAAAATAGTTTACACTAGCCCTTTTCACACAGCGTCTCCAGATTAACTCCAGAGCGGTGGTTCGCCAATTCTCCGCCGATGGTGATTCACACAGAGCCGAGCAGCCGGACGAACCAGAGTGTCAGTTCACACAGAAAGCCGGCGCTGCTGCTCCTAAAGAGGCGTGACGGTACACGTCATGATGATGACGTCGGTGTGTTTAAGGTGTCTCCCCTGTCAATCTAAACCCGTGGACAGTTTCTAATCATATGGATGCTGTTATAATGTGCAGTGATTGAGATCCTGACCCACCAAACATCCTGGAAAGTGACAAAGTTAAGTTTTTCACTCTAAATGACATAATTACATAATCACATCAGTAAACTGGACGCTGTCTAACTCACTCCCGGGGACAGAAGCTGTTTTCTGGGGGAAAGTTCCCTGAAGTCTCGGTCTGGAGGACTGATGGTCACGGTGATTTATTTTCATCACAAACACTCGGTGAGTTAAAGTTTTTCGCTGGTGACAGACGCTGTTTTTCGGGCAGAAATGTGAGGAAGAGTTGGTAAGACAGGCGGGAGGACAGACAGGAGGGCGGACACTGCTCCACGTATATCTGCGGTATTTGTTTTCCTCATATAAGTTGCCAACGACAGTTACAGTTACTACGCTACTGTTGTTCGGTCATGTAACGTTGCTTTGTGCGACATTTCTCTTTATTAAGTTGAGTGAAGGACCTGCGTAGTTATCAGACGGTCTGACTGACATGCCCTCGCTCTGCGCCGCCGGCTTATCTGCTCACACTGGGGCGGTTCAGAAATAATGTGTCCCTGATACTACCTCCAGAGGAGGATCAGGGCCGGAGCGAAATTTCCCCCCTCGCCGCATCTGAAACATTCACACAGAGGAGGAGGCGGAGAACTGGAGCAGAAACCCTGCATGCAAACGGCTGTGTGAATGGGGCTACTGGGAGAAATGTAATTCCATGTTGTTTTTTATGTTCAAGAACAAAGATGGATTATAAGAAGCAAAATCAAAATCCTGTCCACCACCGATACCCATCTATCCAGGTAGATGGATGGTGAAGAAAGGGTGATGTAGAAAGTGTGCGGCGTGTGTTAGCATGTTAGAGCAGCCATACTGCCGGTGTGAGTTGGTCTTCTCACATGTGTGTCAAGCGAGGCTGCAGTGGTATGTCATCTAGAAATTTGGAGTCCCGCCTATTTTTGCCAAGTCACTCACGGTCCTCTGCGAAAACAGAAGTGAAAAATGACCTACAGACAGACATATTGGCATGGAGGGGTTTACAAATCCAGTCCTCGACCTCCTGAACTGCTCGCTGGCTAATCAGTGTTTTGGTGAGTAAAAAGCTAAGACATTGCTGCTTTTGATTTTATTGATATGCGGACAAAGTCTTAAAAAGGTTGGTCGTTAGCTCCATCGAATAAAGAATACAAATCTAGTGGATGTTGCCACAGTGCGCAGGCTTTTTCCCTCCAGTGATTTATTTCTCCTCTCATGCTCCTGTGGGAGTTCATGTGTCTCTGGGAGGTTCTGAAAGATTGCTTTTCCCTGTAAAATATATTAATCAGAACTGATATACATGAATCACCACTAGTCACACCAGCTTCATGAATTATTTTTATTTACCAAAGACTATATGATAGATACCGGCTTCTGAGAATGCGGAATAGTGACTGGGTAATATAAAAGTCACACACATTAAATATTTAATGTCTATTAACTCCTGCACCATGCCATAAATCGTAATTGTAGGCAAGTGGCTATAGAGGTTACACATGATAGCTGCTTGGACCATCATTAGTCTTAATGGAGGCACTACAGACATTTGTGTGTGTGTGTGTCTGTGTGTGTGTGTGTGTGTGTGTGTGTGTGTGCCTGTGTGTGTCTGTTTGTTATGTGCACAGCCACACAGGTTAAAGTCTGTAAATTAATTAATAGGTGTTGGTTTTATATTATGAATGTAGCTGTTTACATGCCGATCATGAACTATGATCAGGGTGCTGACATGACAATATGTATTGCACCTTAATGCGGCACTAGCTAAATGCAGGCCCATTTAAACATGCTGGTATTTCAGGAACACAAAATAACTTTGTTAATGGAGACTACAACGTGGCTCTCAGATCACAGTTTCATTCTACAGTGCATAGTTTATATATATAGATATATATAGTATATATACATTACATGTCTTTAAAAAAAACCACTTTTATAGACTTGCTTTTATGTGAATTCATCCTATTCTAACAGAATATCTTACTCCTTGGGGCGGCTCTAACTCAGGAGGTAAAACTGGTCGTCTTGTAATCGGAAGGTCAATGGTTCAGATCCCCGGATCCCCTAGCTGCATGTCGAAGTGTCCTTAAGCAATGTACTGAACCCCACATTGCTCCTGATGTGGCCTCTGCCATCAGTATACGAATGTGTGTGCGTTTGCAAATATGACAAGTGTTCTGAAGCGCTTTGAGTGGTCGGTAGACTGGAAAAGCACTACCAATCATTTTACTGCTCTTAGACTATTACTGTTGTATTACTGTTAGACATTGTTTCCTTATTCCTTTTACTGCTCATCATTTTTGTTATCATTCCTTTGATATGATGTTGACTTCTCCTGTATTGTTTTTATTCTTTGATTTATTTCTATACTGTATTTGCGTTTACTTTTTTTAATGATCTGTTTTTACTTATTTATTTATTCATTTATTTATTTTTTTTTTCTTTCTTCTCCCTTTCCTCCTTTTCAGTGATTTCAGGTTCAACTGTGTTTGCGCAACAAGCCAAGCATTTACATTGTGTAAAATGACTCAATGGATGCACCTTCTCTGACAGCAAAGAAATGTGAAATGAATCTTATGATCGGCTGCATATGTTAATAGGACCCAGAAGCGGACACCAAGACTGACGAAGGTTTAAAAGGTTTCATTGATCACTCGGTGGAAGGTGCAACGATGAAGGCAGGACGAGGCTCCACTGGTGTAGAGGGGAAGACTCACCGTGGCGCAGGTGAGGGGCTTGAGTGAGTGAACTAAGAAGCTCAGAGGTTTGAGGATGCTGGTGGCAGAGGAACTGGAGGCCGGGTCACAGTGTGGCTTACGGCAGCTGTGGCTCAGGGGCCAGCATAGAGCCAGCATCTTGTTATCGCAAGGTCGCTGGTTCGATTCTTCTGGGCTGCAAGTGTCCTTGGGCAAGATACTGAACCCCGAACTGCTCCTGGTGTTCTGGTTGGCACCTTGCATGGCAGCCACCACCATCAGTGTATTAATGTATGAATTACTGTTGCTTTGGACAAAAGCATCTGCTAAATGTCCAAAATGTCAATGCAAGAGCAAATCCAGAAAAAAAGTTTGCTCTCACTGCGAAGCAGGAAGGTAGGGCAAAAAACACTAGACACGAGAGAGGCTCAAGAAAAACACGAGCGCTAATGGAGGAGCATGTAATGGTGGACGAACTAATCTGTCAGGGAGCAAGGTGAACCAAATGTGCTGTAGACGTGTGAGAGAGTCCCCAGCTCCATGCCAACCGGGAAACCATACCCAGCTTGCAGGGCACCTCTGCAAACACACAAGCACAGAGAAACCACAAAAAGGCTACCGCAAAATCCAAATCATCAACAAATCTATTATCTAATCAAACACTTTCAACTTATCTCAATAGACGAGAAATGTGTTCAGAAACAGCAAAAGGTGTTGATTTCCACTGCAAAAAAAGAAAACAGTGGCTACAAAATGGTTATTGACAAGAGTCAAAGTGTCTTGTGCTGTTACTTTTGATGAAAACTCTATAAACTCATAGCAGCACATAAGCACAGAAGACTGCACAATTCTGGAGACATCTGAGCTTGGATGCTTGGCCTCGTGATCAGACCTAAAACACCAACACAGTGTTTAAAGCTACAATACTCTAAACTGTGGAAAAACATGTCAGACTTGGAATTCACAGCAGCTTTCTAAACCTTGAAACAATTAAAAGCCAACACTGGTGATCCCCAACACATAATTACCTCTGATATCAGTGTGTTGCAGATAACTGTACTCTATTGATTATGAATCCCCTCCCCTAACCTGCAATCAAACCCATGGTGTGTGTGTTAGGAGATCAATGACAACCGTGGCAGAAAGCTCCCTCGGGGACTCTGTAGAGGTCAGTACTGATGTGGGTGGTTGGTAGAGGATATAATCTCTCAACCCCCCCCCCCACAGGGTGCTTGTGTACGTGTGTGTGTGAGGGTAGCTGTATCACAAGTGTGAAGCTTCTCAGTTGTTTTTCCCTGTGGCTGTGTGTGACTGTGTGTGACAGTTTAAATGCATATCTGTAGACTATGTCACAGGCATCAAGAGAA
>OMLP01045601.1:1165-13612 GCA_900302685.1 Spondyliosoma cantharus
CTGTGTATATTTGGAGAAAGAAAGGATCAGTGGTTTAGTCATGTGTGTGTGCATATGTCTGTGTGGGGGTGTGTGCGTATGTGTGTGTGTGTGTGTGGATTCAACCTGCTATCTCCCTAGCTGGGAAGGGCTCTCATTAAACTACTGCCTGCTCTCTGTCAGCACTCAAACTGGCTGCTCATTGTGCTGGTGTGTGTGTGTGCGTGCGTGCGTGTGTGTGTGCGTGTGCCAGTCTTTTGGAACAGCAATGAATTGCTTCCCCATCGCTGCATCGGTAACTGCAGCAAACAAGTTCCCTCCCATATCCTGCCCGGCTGTAGGGAGTTCAGCCAAGAGGGAACCACAGGTTGGACAGACATTGCTATAAGACGGACAATTCCAGTGGCAACACACACCCAAGAGCACAAATAACCCTGTGTTCCAATAACCATACCACCATACTATTTAGCATGCCAGAAAAGGATTAAGTAACTCCCAATATGAAGTATGTGAAATGCAGTAGGGGTGGGCAAAAAAATTAATTCCCATAAGAATCAAGACTCGTAATGGAGTGGAGCAGTGATGAGAAAAAAGAAGAAGAAGCTGAGCAGCGATCCACAGTAAGAAACAAGACCACTCTTCCTCTGCTCAGCATCTTGTACAATGGGTTCACATCCCTAAAGTGCAGTATGCCAAATATACCAGGATATCCTACTACTACGACTCAAGGTTGCATTTCGCAGTATGCTATCACCTCTGAAAAGCCACTCCGATGTTTACTCTGGTCTAATTCTGTCTTTTGGGCTTTTTTTTCTTCTGGCTTCTTCTTTTTACTCGTGCATGCTGTTGTTGGTAACGAAGGTATCGGTAGTTGTTTCCTCGCTGATGGTTGCTGCCGTTCTTTCTCTCTCTTTCTCTGAGCTTGTGAAGCCGCTCTCGCCTCTCGGAGATATGAGCATGACCAAGCTGAGCTGAGGAGGAAGGGGGCGGGAGACGTCCGTAGCGTGTGTGCATGAGCAGTGATTGACAGCTGTCAGACACTCCATCAGACACCATCCTGGCTCTGATTGGTTCTTGTTGCTCGGTCGCGGTGGATTCTGGCAATTTGCAGAAGGAGCAGTAAGCAGGACTAAATGAGCCTGTTTTTTTTGTTTTTTTTACAGATTACTAGTTTCATGTAATGCTGTCTTTACATAGTGACAGTTTTAGCAAATATGACAAAAAGTCACTTTTATAAGAGTTACCAACTGCACCTTTAATACATACAAGTACATACTGTAGAACAGAGTAGAACGGGTCAGTGACAGGACGTGTTATTTATCAAGGATAAATACTACAGAGGAAACAAAACAGACATTTCCCTTTGTCGTGTTAAGTTTCACTTTCAATTCGGTTTGGTCTTGTCTCCCAGTTTAAAACACACAGTAATGACTTTACTGTTATTTTTAATCAAACAATCACTAGCAGGTCCAGCATGCTAGCAGCAGAACCACATAGCAGCTTTGCCTTACAGCAAACTGATCAGCAAGGAGTCCTAACACGTCAGTCGCGGATCATGAAGTGACTCCCACACTGCCGCACCAACCAACGTCTGCTTGCTATGCGTGTGTAGTATATGCATCCATAGGGACACGACTTATATGGCAGGCATCATAAAGAAGTAAACTGAACTGAGATAACAGCACCACATATTATATATATGTCACCGCATATTGGATGTGAACTTGAATGACATCTGTGAAGAGTGCACACTGCACAGTAACTAGATGGCAGGTACCCTCTATGACTTCTCTTCATTTATTTACAGTTAGTTTCCAATTGACTGGTGAAACAAGTTATTGTTACATTTATATTGTTAATTAATTATTTAATTATAATGAATAATGGAGATTATATCACCCTTGACACCATTTAGGCCATCATTTGAAATAAGAATAAAAAATGTAATTAGTTATCATGGCATACAACCAATTCTCCTAGACTAGACTAATCTAAAAATGGCATGGCCATCTGTCCTAAAGAAAAAAAAGAAAAGAAATTGAGAATCAAATCGAATCATGACCTTAAAATCGAAAACCAAATCAAAGCGTGACATCCCGCATATGTTTGTATACACTGATCAGACATAACATTATGACCACCTGCCTGATATTGTGTTGGTCCCCCTTTTGCTGCCAAAACAGCCCTGACCCTTCAAGGCATGGACTCAGCTAGACCCCTGAAAGTGTGCTGTGGTATCTGGCACCAAGATGTTAGCAGAGGATCTTTTAAGTCCTGTAAGTTGTGAGGTGGGGCCTCCATGGATCGGACTGATTTGTCCAGCACATCCCACAGATTCTGGATTGGATTGAGATCTGGGGAATTTGGAGGCCAAGTCACAATCTCAAACACATTGTTGTGCTACTCAAATGATTCCTGAACCATTTTTGCTTTGTGGCACTGCGCATTATCCTGCTGAAAGAGGCCACAGCTATCCGGGATAACCGTTTCCATGAAAGGGTGCACATGGTCTGCAACAATGCTTAGGTAGGTGGTACGTGTCAATAGGCGAGTTCAAGATCACACAGCACTGTGCAGCGCTGTGCAGGGCTGCCTAAATTGTGATGCATGCTGGTTAAAATGTGTCCATGATGACCTGGATGAGAGTGGTTTCTGCTCCACATTCGATGTCACATGACCTTAAGTTATCGTGGGAGCAAGGCGGCTGCAGAGCATTTGAGCAGTTGCTCTCCAGGTACTGCGTGAGTCTAGACCCACCTTCATGATGTCAGGACTTTGCCCTAATTGGCTTTTATCTACGCTGACTCATATGACGTGTGTTTCGATGAATTTCCATATCCATAAGCGCCTGTGCCACTTATATCATCGCTAGAGTGGGGAGCGGCAAATATCACATACTTTCAGATAAGAACCAGCCGTATGGCCGCACCTACGGGATAGTCAACATAAATAAACCTATAAAATCCTTCATGTAATGCAACAACCCTGTACAACGAAATTTTAGCAGCATCCGGTTATTCACACAACATAAATAGAGTAAGAAGAACAAGTAAAAAGTACAAGGCATTAGTGCAATGTAGGTAAATAAAAAATAAAAAAATGTACAGTGTTACAATTATGTGATGATGATGTTGTCAGTAAATTGCTCAGTTCTGTCACCTTACTTGTGGTGATGATAGAGAAGTGGTTAACTGCTGTTTCTAGCATGCATACAACACAGGTTAAACTCCAGTGTTATCTGTACTATCCACTCATATTAGCCCTTTCTGTTCCCGTCACATAGAGTCTCCAACTTCATAGCAGCGTTTGTATCCCCTCCCCTGCAGTCGCCACCAGATCAGATCTGTTACAGGTGGTCAGCTGGAGTTCAACTTGAACGCGCCTAAAGTAACATCCACATGGGTGGCAGGACCCAAGGTTTCTCAGCAGAACATTGCCCAAAGCATCACAATGCCTTCCCATTGTGCATCCTGGTGCCATGTGTTCCCGAAGGTAAGCGAAGCACACGCACCCAGCCATCCACGTGATGCAAAAGAAAACGGGATTCATCAGACCAGGCCACCTTCTTCCATTGCTCCGTGGTCCAGTTCTGATGCTCACGTGCCCATTGTTGGCGCTTTCGACAGGGGACAGGGGTCAGCATTGGCACCCTGATTGGTCTGTGGCTATGCAGCCCCATACACAACAAATTGCTATGCACTGTTTATTCTGACACCTGTCTATCAGAACCAGCATTAGCTTCTTCAGCAATTTGGGCAACAGTGCCTAGTCTGTTGGACCCGACCACACGGGCCAGCCTTCGCTCCCCACATGCATCATAAGCCTTTGCCGCCCATGACCCTGTCGCCAGTTCACCACTGTTCCTTCCTTGGACCACTTTTGATAGATACTGACCACTGCAGACCGGAAACACCCCACAAGAGCTGTAGTTTTCGAGATGCTCTGACCCAGTTGTGTAGCCACAATTTGGCCCTGGTCAGACTCGCTCAAATCCTTACGCTTGCTAATTTTTCCTGCTTCTAACATATCAACTTTGAGGACAACATGTTCACTTGCTGCCTAATATATCCCACCCACTAACAGGTGCCATGATGAAGAGATAATCAGTGTTATTCACTTCACCTGTCAGTGGTCATAATGTTATGCCTGATCGGTGTATGTGTGCGTGTATGTATGTGTGTATATACATTGCTATGGTGATGGCGGCACGCATGGATGCAGCGGCCCCTCCAGGGATCAATGACAGTGAAAGTTTTGGGTGTCCTACCTATCCCATACTTTCAGTATTCAAAATTTACAGCAGAGAGACTTTATTAAATCAGAGTAATGCAGGCTGCAAAAACTTTGAGGAATGGTTGTGATTTGGACATTTTAACGCCAGCACGGGATCTTATCGGAGCCAGCCAACCACAGGAGGAGAAAGCGGAAGCAGTGTGAACGTAAACAAAGGGGGGGGGGATCCATGCTAGGCTTAAGGCTAACCCCTCCACACTAGCAGTACCATCGCTCCTACTCCGGACTCCAACGTCCACTCACTTGACAACAAGCTGGATGAGCTACGTCTGGTGAAAGAAACCCAGAGTGTAAAGACTGCTGTGTGTTTGCTTTCACAGAAACATGGCTTCAGGACAATATCCCAGATGCGGCCATACAGGTGGAGGAGATGACGGCTTTCCGAGCGGACAGAGATGCAGCTACCTCCGGTAAAAGTAGAGGAGGGGGCCTGTTCATCTGTATCAACAAAGACTGGTGTGTAAACGCCACGTTAGTCACTAAACACTGCTCTCAGCTTGCGGAGATCCTCATCATAAAATGCCGGCCATTCTATCTGTCGAGGGATTTCTCCATAGTAACTGTAGCTGTTGTTTACATAGCTCCTAGCGCACATGCTAAAGCTAATGCTAATGAGGCACTTGGAGGGCTACATGACGCCATCAGTGAGCTCACTATACACCCGGACAGCTTTGTAGTAGTGGCAGGAGACTTCAACCACACAAGTTTAAAGGCTGTTTTCCCCAAGTTCAAGCAAGTTGATTTTCAAGCCAGAGGAGAGAACATGCTGGACCTGGTGTATACAAACTCCCCAGATACATACAAGGCAATGCCCCGCCCCCACCTCGGCCGCTCTGATCATCTATCTGTCATGCTGGTGTCTGCTTACAAACCACTACTGAAGCGCAGCAGGCCAGTGAAAAAAACAAATCAAGACCAGGCCTGAGGGGGCAGAATCAGCACTTGAGGACTGTTTCATGCACACCGACTGGGAGGTTTTTAAGACAGCAGCCTCTCAGGTAGACATTGAAGAGTATGCTGAGGTGGTATCCAGCTTCATTGCAAAGTGCACAGAGGATGTCACTGTAATTAAGTCTTTTACTGCACGTGGCAACCGCAAACCCTGGATGACTACAGAGGTGCGCTCACCGGTGACAGCACGAGATGCAGCCTTCAGGGCGGGAGATATGACTGCTCTCCGCTCAGCCAGGTCTTCGCTCTCAAAGGGAATCTAGGCTGCAAAAGGCACCTATGCAGAGAAAATCCAGGAACACCTCTGTGACACAGGAAACACCAGACGGATGTGGCAGGGAGTCCAAGCGCTGACAGATTACAAGTCCAGGCAGGGGGTCAACGACGATGATGCTTCTCTTCCAGACAGGCTCAACAACTTCTTTGCATGCTTTGAAGCACCGACTGGGAGGCCCAGATAACATCCCAGGACGTGTGCTCAGAACCTGCGCTGGTGAGCTAGCAGATGTTCTGACTGACATCTTCAACATCTCCCTCAGTCAGGCCATCGTCCCCAGATGCACCAGTAGCAAAGAAATCAGTTGTATCCTGTCTGAACGACTACCACCCCGTCGCACTGACACCAATTGTGATGAAGTGTTTTGAGCGGCTTGTCAAACCACACATTACAGCCAGCCTCCCTGCATCACATGACCCATATCAGTTTGCTTATCGTCCCAACCGCTCCACAGAGGTGCAATATCCACCACTTTGCACTCAGTCATCACTCATCTGGACCAGAAAGACACCTACGCCAGAATCCTGTACATTGATTTCAGCTCAGCATTCAATACCACCATCAATACCCCCAGAAACTAATGGAGAAACTCCTCCTACTCGGCCTGAACACCGCCACATGTCTCTGGAGCCAGGACTTTCTGATGGAGAGACCTCAGTCTGTCTGTGTCGGAAATAACACTTCCAACTCCATCACGCTGAGCACTGGATCTCCTCAAGGCTGTGTACTCAGTCCATTGTTGTTTACACTGAAAACACACGACTGTGCATCCAGACACAAGGGGAACCAGATCATCAAGTTCGCGGATGACACCACAGTGGTGAGACTCATTCATAGAAATGATGAATTAATGTACAGAGAAGAAGTTAAACACCTAGAGGGTTGGTGCAGAGAAAGTAATCTGGTGCTCAATGCGGACAAAACAAAGGAGATGTTCATCGACTTCCGGAGGTCACAGCCTGAGCATCAGCATCAGTGGCCGCACAGTGGAGAGATTGGAGAACATCAAGTTCCTCGGTGTGCAGATCTCACAGGACCTAACCTGGAGCTAGAAAAATTGCATTTCCTGCGAAAATACAGTGTGAATGCTGATGGCTAAAGTTATTTCGTAAATCTGCTGAATGGACTGGAAAATACTTCCGAGAAATGGGAAACTGGGAAAACTATCAGAATGAACGGGCAAGAATTTGCAGAAAAAGCTGAATTTTGCAAAAGCTAAAGAGGTCAAAAGGGTGAAAAGTAATAGGCTTAAAAAGTTGAACATTTTGATAGCTGAAGACAAAGCTAAATGTTTGAAGGAGCTGAAAAGGTGGAAAGATGAATATCTGAAAAAGTTAAAAAGACTGAAAGGCTGAAGAGTAAGATGGCTGAAAGAGCTTAAAAAGTTGAACATTTTGAAAGCTGAACAGTTTCTCTAGCTGGTCATGGAGCTGAATGTTTGGAAAAAGCTGAAAAGGCAGAAAAGCTGAAGAGTAAGAAAGCTGAAGGTGCTTCAAAAGGTGAACAGTTTCTCTGGCTGCCCACATGCTGGAACAGTAGCAGAGCCAAAGTTCAAAATGTCCCCGTAAGAATGAATGGGAAAACGCCTCCCAAACTCTCAAAAGCTGAACAGGCAGAAAGGTTGCAAAGTAGTAGGCTGAATGGGATAAAAATAGCTGAACATTTTGATAGCTGAACAGTTTCTCTCGCTGAATATGAAGCTGAATGTATCAAAAAGATGAAAATGCAGAAAGATGAATATTTTAAAAAGCTGAAAAGGCAGAAAGGCAGAAAAGCTGAAAAGGCTGAAAAGCTGTAGAGTAAGAGGGCTGAAAGAGCTGAAAAAGGTGAAAAAAGGCTGAAAAGGTGAAAAGTTAAAGGCTGAAAGAGCTAAAATGGCTGCTCATATGCTGGAGCAGGAGCAGAGCCACAGATTAACATGTCCCCATAAGGATGAATGGGAAAATGCCCCCCAAACTCCTGCAATTTTTGAGAAAAGGGTAATGGTTATCGCCAAAAAATGTACATGTTGAGTAACAGGAGACGATGCTGAACTCTGACATGTCAGTTTTATTTCTGTGGAGTGAATAATGAGGGCACAGGAGTGAGAGACAAATCACATACCCTCTGCTCTCCTCCACACATTTAGGCTCAAAATTAACATTGCGGCTTATGGGGAAGTTGCTCAAGTGCTTGTCGCTGCCGGGCTTCCACATCCAAGAGTGTAAGTCATAACTCTGAAAAAAGACCATCAGCTGAAAGCCAAAAAGATTTCCTACATTTGTATGCATAGATTGTCTATGTGAAGTAAAAGATTTTAGATAGAAATCAAGCTGAAGATAATTTTTTCTCTACTTTGTCCAGCCGCTCCCCACTCTAGCGATGATGTCACGCACTCTAGCTGATGCAGGACACCTTCTGGAGCAGTAGCAGAGCCAAGTTGAAAATGGCCCCATAAGAATGAATGGGAAAACGCCCCCCAAACTCCTGCGATTTTTGAGAAAAGTATAATGGTTATCGCCAAAGTATGTACATGGTCAATAACAGGAGACATTGCTGAACTCGGCTATGTCGTTTTTGTTTCTGTTGAGTGAAAAATGAGGGCACAGGAGCGAGAGACAAAACAGGTGCCATGTCCTCTCCTGAGGAAATTTAGGCTCAAAATTAACATTGAGGCTTATGGGGCTGTTGATGGACTGCTTGTCGCTCTCGGGCTTCCACATCCAAAAGTATAAGTCCTACATCTGAAATAAGACCATCAGCTGAAACCCAACAAGATTTCCTACATTTATAGGTTCAGGTTGTCTATGTGAAGTACAAGATTTTGGATAGAAATCAAGTTGAAGAGAATTTTTTCTCCCCTTTGTCCAACTGCTCCCCACTCTAGCGATGATGTCATGCACTCTAGCTGACGCAGGACACCTGCTGCAGCAGTATCAGAGCCAAGTTGAAAATGGCCCCATAAGAATAAATGGGAAAACGCCCCCCCAAACTCCTGCGATTTTTGAAAAAGTGTGATGGTTATTGCCAAAATATGTATATCTTGAGTGACAGGAGACAATGCTGAACTCGGCTATGTTGTTTTTATTTCTGTAGAGTGAAAAATGAGGGCACAGGAGCGAGAGACAAATCCGAAACCCTCTTCTCTCCTCCAGACATTTAGGATCAAAATTAACATTGTGCCTTATGAGGCAGTATCGGGAGTGCTTGTCACTCTCGGGCTTCCACATCCAAAAGTGTAAGTCCTACATCTTAAATAAGACCATCAGCTGAAACCCAACAAGATTTCCTACATTTTGATGTACAGATTGCCTATGTGAAGTACAAGATTTTGGATAGAAATCAAGCTGAAGAGAATTTTTTCCAGTTTTTCCAGTGTCTCTCCACTCTAGAGAGCGTCAGTTGATGATGTCACGCACTCTAGCTGACGCAATACACACCCATTATAAAATGGGTATGCTACGACGAGCTAAAAATCCTTAACCCTTAAGAGGTCAAAATGGTGAAAAGTAATAGACTGAATAGGCTTAAAAAGTTAGCATTCACACTAATAAAAACACCTCAGAATCACGAAACAGGCCCAGCAGAGACTGTATTTCCTGAGGAAGCTGAAACAAGCCTCTCAACAGTGGTGTGGTGGAGAGCGTTCTGATGTATTGTATCTCAACATGGTACTCCAGCTGCAGTATGTCAGACAAAAAAGCCCTGCAGAGGATTGTTAGAAGAGCTGAGAGGGTCATCGGAGTTGCCCTCCCCTGTATCCAAGAACTCTTCCAAAGCCGCTGCAGGAGCAGGGCACTGAACATCATCAGGGATGTCTCCCACCCTCTCCACACATTCTTTGAACTGCTCCCATCAGGAAAACGGTTCCGGAGTCACAAAGGCCGAACTAACAGACTTATCAACAGCTTCCCTCCACAAGCTGTTAAATTGATGAACTGCTGATCTGGAGCATGTGCACTGATGCACTTCACAAGCCCTTAGTCATAGTTTTAGTTTGAAATTATTTTATTTATATATTGTGTGTTGTTTATTGTCTTCTGTTATTGATCCTGGAGAAACGTAATCTTATTTTTGTTGTGCTGCTTGTTGGTACAACAAAATGAGAATAAAGCTTTGATTGATTGAGATATATATGTGTGTGTGTGTGTGTGTGTGTGTGTGTGTGTGTGTGCATATATATGGATGTGTCTATGTGTGTGTGTGTAGGTGTGTGTTGCAGTATCCTGCTGCTTACACTAGATGCTACTAAACTGGCATAATCACTGTCAGCACTGGTTAAAGACATTTACCGGGGTAGAGAAAAGAATAGCTGCACTGATATTTTGTTGCCTTTACATACAGGATCAGAGTGGTGAAAATAAACTATATAATACATAAATTGCCTTATAGTGGGGCAGCTTAGCTGAAAAATTGTGCACTTTGTGATAAAAGCATGAAATTTGGTAAAGATAAGGCCAAAGGCAGTCTGAAAAAAACTGGATATCGGGCTATCGTGAATTTTCAACATGGCGGTCGACAACAGTATTCAGATCATTTTTTTTATTTGCATGGTATAAAATATGATATTGATGATCTTGTTAGTTACATTTATTTACCATACCTAGTTTAGGGAAGTTTATACATGAAGAATACATAAAAAATAAAAAAAAATTCAAGATGGTTGCAAAGATCAGCGTGAACATTGTAATTGTAATAAAGTTTCGTATATTGCATATGATATGGTCGATCTCCATTAATAATTATACATTTTATCATGCAGAAATAAAATCTGCAATGTGATATAAGCCCAGAATCTACCTTTGTTCTCACAATTCAAGATGGCCACCATTTACTTGCAGATATCACACACAAATGTAAGCGGTGCTAGTTAAAATTAGATAAACGGAATTTACCGTAAATTACCAAATAATAGCCAGGGTGTTTATTTGTTTCAATCACTTAACAGACCAGGCGGCAATTTGGGACAGGCGTTTAATTCCTTCCTCACAAAATCTCTTGCTCAGCAATAATTGTACGTCTTTTGTAAGTCTTGTTGCGGCGGAGGAAACAATTTAGCCAACCAGCACTCGCGGCAAACTCCTCATCTCTGTTGTCACTCACGGTGGCGTACATTTGTTTCGCCATCGGCCTGATCATTTTGCGGTACACTCCCTTGTGGCATGCCCGTTTGCTGACCTATTCCCGCATGTTTATCTCTAGCCTTCTTCCTACCTCCACCAGGCAGCCTGGCCCTTTTGCTCCTCAGTCCTGCTCCTCTGTCCTCCTCAGACAGACGACAATCTCTCACTCTCTTGGGGTCGACAGAGAAACATTTAGTGGCTGCTTCTCCCGAGTTTCCCTCTGCATATTTAACAACAGAAAGTTTTAATTTCAAGTCGTACTTTTTATTTTTTTGCTGCACTGGAGCCATGGCATCATTAATGTGATATTGACTGACAGAAAGCAAGCACAATACGTGAAAAAGGCGAAGAAGAAAAACGTGCAGTGTCATTGGTCACGTCTTCTTCCTTGATTTCTTAAAAAATAAATTAGACTCTGCATTACCTAAATCTCAAAAATAGTGACATGTTGATGTCACCTTCAAGTCCTTAAATTCATTGGAAATATCAGATGTGACTTGACCATTGCAACATGCCTCAAGTTCATATTTGCCATATTCTCGGCTCTAGGTAGCCTTACAACTAGAGAAATAAAACTTATTTTAAAACTCAATCCATCCATCCTTTGTCAACCGCTTATCCAGAATCGGGTCGCTCTATCTCTAAGGGAGATCACCATAGGTGAGGGTAGGGACGAAGATTGACCGGTAGATCAAGAGCTTTGCCTTCCACCTCAGCTCCCTTTTTGTCACAACCGTGTAGTGAAGCACATGCAACACCGCACCCGCTGCTCCGACTCACACCCCATCATCCCCTCACTCATGAACAAAACCCCAAGGTACTTAAACTCCTTAACTTGGGGCAAGGACTCATTCCCCACCCGGAGTAGGCAAATCACTGGTTTCCTACTGAGAACCATGGCCTCAGATTTAGAGGTGCTGATCCTCATCCCTGCCGCTTCACACTCAGCTGTGAACCGATCCACCGATGGTGCCATCAAGACCACATCATCTGCAAAAAGCAGTGATGCGATCTTCAGGTCACTGACCTGTAACCCCTCCACACCACGACTGTGCCTCAAAATCTTGTCCATGTATATCACAAACAGGATTGGGGACAAGGCACAGCCCTGGTGGAGGCCAACACCCACTTGGAACAAGTCCGACTTACTTCCGAGTACGCGCACACAGCTCTCGCTTTAAAAATATAGGGATTGGATGGCCCTGAGAAGGGACCTCCTCACCCCATACTCCTGCAGCACCTCCCACAGAACATCCCTGGGGACCCGCTTGTACACTTTCTCCAGATCCACAGAACACATGTGGACTGAAAGATTGTACTCCCAGGTCCCCTCCAGGATCCCTGCCAGAGTAAAGAGCTGGTCCATTGGTCCACGACCAGGACGGAATCTGCATTGTTCCTCTTCAACCTGAGGTTCAACAATCGGCCGGACTCTCATTTCCAGCACCTTGGAGTAAACTTTCCCAGGCAGGTGGTAGGGCAGTAGTATACTGTATACTGTACTGTGTATAACACACCAGGCAGTAGTGTTATACCTCTGTAATTGGCACACACCCTCTTGTCCCCCTAAAGAGAGGGACCACCACACCTGTTTGCCACTCCTTCGGCACAGACCCCGACATTTTAAAACTTATGTTATTACAATTAGCTCACAACTAGATAAATAAAACTTATTTAAGAGCCCATCCAGACCTAGCAAAACTATCTTTTATTTCTCCGTTTTCCTCGGCATCGTTTTCAGAATATTTGCATCCACACGCTGGACTGAAAACGACTGAAAACGATGTAGTTCATATTCCAGGCCTATAGGGGGCGCTTGAAATTTACCAAATTCACCAAAGGCGG
>OMLP01045602.1:0-21941 GCA_900302685.1 Spondyliosoma cantharus
TATCCGACTCTACTGGAAGTTTACCACTTCACATACAGAACAACCCTTGACCCTGTTTCTTGTCTCCTCTGTCACCAGGTGCTGCTCATGAGGGAAATGTCGCTCTGCCGATGAAGTAATCAAGGAGTTTAGTTTAGACCTGCTCAATCTGGAGAGTGTCATGAGATGACTTTTGTTGTCAATTAACAAATAAAGATTGATTGAAAGATGACGTGATGTAATTCAGCAAGTTTCATGAAGATCATCCAGGGTTAACTCAAAGACTTCATCCTGCTGTTATGACTTACAACATCTTCAAAACTTTGTCACACTTCAATGAAAGTTTAGTTGCTGATGGTTCATTTTCCCATAACCCCCTGCTTCCATCTCTGAGAAACCCCGGGGAGGGGACGCAGCCCCCCCCCTTCGGCTCCAGGCAGGACGAGGCAGGAGTCGAACCTGTGCAAGCACCTCTGTGGTGACTACAAGCCGGGAACAGACCCACTGCACTACCAATCCACCGAGCACTGAAGTTCTTCTCTGGGCGCTTTTCAGTCCGTACTTCAAACTTCACTCAGTTTCAAACCAACGACCTGAGAACTGCTGACCAGGTTTCTATCGGCATGAGCTACTGCATCTGACTGATGTTCAGTGTTTCTTTCACATTTCACCCTCAACACTCAAAACTCAATCAAGACTCGAACCCACGACTTTCAGTCTTCACAGCATCGCTTTATCTTCCTGAGCTAATGATAAACTTCTGTTTCTGAAAGGATTTCACTCTTTGTTTTGGACATAAGCTTTAAAAATCACCTCAACTACCCAAGAATTGAACCTGCAACCCCAGAACTGCTGACCAGGCCTCTATCAGCCTGAGCTACTGGATCTGACTGATGCTCTTGGTTTCTTTCACATTTCACTCTTTTGATCCTCAACACTCCAAAATGAATCAAGAATCAAACCCACAACCTCAAACCCTGGTTTTATCCTGCTGAGCTAACAGGATGCAACAATCAAAGAGTCTCTCAGAGGTTTTCACTCGTTCTTCTGAGCAGTTACTTCATAAAGAGTCAGGAGCTTTTGCCTCTTTTATTCGAAGAGCGCTTTTCAAAACTCAGACAGACTCAAGGATTGAACTTAGAATCTCATAACATCATGACAGCCCTCCAACCCAATGAGCTACCTGGACATCTGCCCTGGGAGAGTTTGGTTGAATTCAATTAAAGCCCCCACAGTGGGAGACTGAGGGCCACCAACAGACCGGTGCTGCTGGCGAGAGATATTCTTCATTTAGCTGTAGTCAAAAGAACCCCACAATGTCTTTCGGTGACAACACAGAGAATCAGAAGGACTGCGGAGAAAGACAGAGGGCTGCGAGGACAGTCAGATGGGATTTGGTCACCAGCCGGATAATTTCCAACCCTTGTTTTTACCCTGCTGAGCTATCATGATTCACAGAGTGAAAAGTCTTTCACTCGTTCTCCTGAGCAGCAACTTTATGAAGGGTTAGGAGCTTTTCATTGAAGAGCTGTTTTGAAAACTCAGCCAGACTCAGGGATCAAACCTAGAATCTCAGAACTTAATGACAGGCCTCCAACCCACTGAGCTACCTGGGGAGAGTGTGGCTCAGTTCAATTAAAGCCCCGCATGGGATACAAACGCCAGCTGGAAGAAGACGACCTGTATGAAGTGCTCGTGGCGGATGGGTCTGAGCGACTGGGCCAGGAGCTGCTTATTGCTTATATGCATAAAGTATCAAAAAGATATTTAATACTGTGCAAATGAAGTAATAGGCTGAAGAATTGATCCTATTAAATGTACTTAATTAACCTTTTCTGGCAAATTTCTGTCTTTGTCACTAAATTTTACTAATCCAGAGTAACTTTTACTTAAGATTATTTCTGCATCTAATTACAAATCTCCTCTAAAATGCTTGGCTTTTCAGGTTATTTTTTTTTTTTTACATGCTTTTCATCAATTTTATTTGAGAAATGTTCAAGTAATATTTGCATAACATTTCATCTACTTTTAAAACTGCCCTAGTGTGTACATGGGTTATCTTTTTAATTAATAATAATACAAAACATGAAACAGATGCTTTAAAACAGCACCTTTTAATTGTTATTTTGTTCAATATACATTACACATTCTTGTGCATTGAGGCCCAGTTCAAGTAAAGGCAAAAACATTTTTAAAAGAACACTTTACCTCTCTGGCTGCTCTTTTTAAACAGTTTTTATGTATAGGTGTATAGGTCTTATGGAATGGTTACACAACATGGAGGAGTTCTATGGTTGTCCTGAGAGCTCAAGGCACTGCATCTTCACAAAACACAAACTAATGAGAAAAACATCTTCACCAATTTGATAACACAAAAAAATGCTGCAAATAGAGAAAACTCAACTAAATACAGTAATGCTACAAGTGCCCGTTTTGTCAAATTGATGAAAATGTTTTCTTCGTTGTGTTTTGTCTATTTGTTGTGTTCTCTAAAACTGCAGTGATTTGAGCTCTCAGGGCCACCATAAAGTTTGCTTGTTGCCACCAACCAATCTGCAATGCTTCGTTATCATTACAATGTACAATACTCAGTTGGACAAAGTGAACTCGGGCAAAACATTTGACGAAAACCTGTTTCTATAGTTATCCCTCGCGAGCCAACACAATACACCAACTGAACTGAGCTGCGAGTTAAAACTTTAGTGTCAGAAACATGCTTGTTTACACTCGTACCAGAAGTTTGTTGTGCAAAGACTGGACTTTGGGAGACATCTTCAAGACATCAAGCTCAAGAAAAAGCTTCTGAAACACTTCAAATGTGTATTTAATCTTTGGTGGGTAACTCCAGTTCATGGCATAGATAAAGCCCATGAGCAGAAGGCAAGCCTTTGCCACATATCTACAATCATTTAAAACCTCAGTTCCCTCGATGGTGATGGGTGGCGCCTTCGTGGCCTGCACTTTCATGGAGGACGCAGATCTTCATGACATGCTCAGCATAGTCCTCTTTGACAGTTTCTTTGCTGACATCCTATCAAAACATGTGAATTAGTGTTCAGATGCATTACACTGCACGTTTAGTGATTTCAATTAAGTTCCTGAATATGTAAGAGGCTTGCTTGAAGTGGCCATTTAATTCAGTCTACACATACAATGCAACAGAAATAAGATGTTCAGAAGGACATTATGAAAATGTTGAGTAAGTCTTTAAGTAACTATTGATTTTGATTACCGTTTCCTTTAACACAGATAAAGACAACATAAGTTATCATATAGGGGATTTGTATTCACTATTTCTTTGTCCAAGTAGGACTTTGAGTATGAACACATCTTGGTTTATAAAAGATCTTTTTTGTTCCAAGCAGGAAGTAAAAACAGGCACGTATACTGGATTTGATGTAGAGTAAATGAGGTAAGTGTTTGATTCTACTGAAAAAACTAATTTTGAATCTGAATTTTAACAAAATAAATGGAGAAATAATGAAAAAAAAAAAGTTTGCTTTTATCATTTCAGATAGAATGTCAATTTAATTAATCTAACACCAACATTTGTTAAGTTCTTTCCCTACATAGTGGCATGGGTTACTTACCTGTGTATTATATACAGGTATGTATAATATTTAATATAACTATTAGGGTTAGATTATAAATTTGAAGAACAGATGTGTTTAAAGTGGACAATCATCGATGAGCTCCTCTGCAGACTCTTCAAGGAACTCCATCAAGCAGCGAATGATGGCATCTCATCTTCCTTCTGTCAAACCTGGGTAAAATGGAGGACTCAGATGCAGTCAGTGAACGGTGTTGACAGGCTTTTATTTAGTCTTTCTGTGAGCTCTTCAGAATAGGTGACAACACAACAGGCTGTGAAAATCTAGTCTCGCCAAAGCGGACGAGGACAAAACATTTACAGAAATCAAGGAACAATAAAATCACCCAAGGAGGAAAACTCTACAGGGTCTACACTGATCTTAAGATAAATATACTAGGACATTCTTAACAAAAGACCACTCTCAAGGAGGGAAAATCAAAGGCTGAAAAAGGCTTATCTACACTACACTACACTGAGAAAACTATTAAAGAACAAAAAGCGCTCCAAAAGGAGGAAACAAGAAACTATGAAACAAACTTATCTTCTAACAACTAACCAAAAACGTTATCAAAATAATGTCACTCTTCTTCAGAGGAATTACAAAAAAGCATGAAAATACAAACTTGGCAACGGGTTCAAGGTTCTTGGTAAAGGCTGTGAATAAGGCTGGAGGTACTCGACATGACGAAATACTCTGGCAACAAAGACAGGGGAGACATACACATGAGGGGCGACACAGGTGGAAACAATCAGGGAATCAGGGGAGACGTCAGACTGCTGACACAGGAGGAAGGGCAAGTGACCTGGAACGAGAGGAGAGTTAATTTTTGACATAAAACAGGAAGTTCGCCAGGCAAAACCCCCAAGACAGGACATCCCTCGCCGCGGTGTGACACCTTCCACATGTTGCTGTTTAAACAGACAAGTGAAAAATGGTAGAGAGCAAAGTAAATAAAACGGCAAACTCACTTCTGCCTATAGAAAGAGATAGAAAGTAACAGAACGTTGCATTATTGCCAATGGAAGCTGCTACAAAAAGAAGGCAGGTTCAGGAATTCAGAATGGTGCTAAATCACAAGAAGGAGGAGAGAAGACATCCAATTACTCAATTCAACTGGAATGTCCAGATCAGTTTCTCTTCTCAGTTAACGCGAGTCCTTCATAAGCCGACCGTGACTGTATGAATTTTACACCTTACCTGACTGAGTGAAGCCAGCACGGGTCTTATTTTTTTTTTTTCTGCGACCCCGCCTTTTGTTTCAAATATCTTCCGCAGTTTGGGAGTGTAAAAGTCCAGTTTGGTCATAAAGGTTTGCTCCAGATGAACTGCTGTTATCCTTCTGAACTCCTCTTTGATCTGAAACAAAGGCTGATAAAAAAAAAAAAAACCTGTCACGTGCTGTGCAGAAACAATCTTCATTACCCAGTTAATTGGGTACACCTACAACAGTCCTGCAATAAATTACACCATCGTGAAGGTTAACATATTCAGTTTTGTTCTAAACTGTTTTATAGAGGTGTTAATTCAAATGTACGGCAGTTTTGGAGGCCGCAGTTTGTGGTGCTGTTGAATTGTATTGGATTTAGGATTTAGATGTCGATGATTCCTGTACTTTTTGTAATCGTAATACAGAAACAATTTCACATCTGTGTTTGTTTTTATTGTGATATATCTAAAAAGGTTTGGAGTGATGTTGAATCTCGTTTTTTTTTTTTTTTGATGCTGCCAACTCTGCCCACTCTCTTATCCTTAAAGATGTTATTTGCTACGATGTTAACCCAGAAGATAATGCTCTCGAACACCTGATGAACTTTGTTATCCCATACGCGAAATGTTTTATTCACAAACAAAAAGTCGCTAAATCACTACCTAAATTTGCTCCTGTTCTGCTGGAACTGAGCTCTTTGCTTAAATCTCTGATTTTGTTAAATAACAAAAAATAGTAATACCTTACTGAGTCTTTATGAAAAGTTTTTTTCCCTGAAGCCCCTGTTTGAACTATCTATTTATTTGTAATTTGTACTCTTGATTCTACTCTTTGATTTATGTATTATTTATATCACCAATGTGCTGATTGTTACTGTATACTTTGTAGTTTTGCACACTTAAATTGTTCCATAAAAAAAAACAGTATTTAAAAAAAGACTTATTCCTGTTTCAGACAAAGAGTCGAGCTTCGCTGCTTTTTGCCCACCACAAGATAACCTTGCTGTAGCTCCGTTAATCAGGAACATCTCAGCACATCTGAAACATGATTATTGAGCTATGTGTGTCACTAGCATGACACCTGCTAGCTAGCACGCTAACGAGCAGCTAGCGGACTAATGTTACCTTTTTCAATAACCAAACACTGACTTGAGCAGACAACAGTAATGTGAAAAAGTCAACCGAGCACGTCAACGTACTCACGTGTGTCCACAACATCCGCGAATATTTCCACCAAACGCATCGACCAAATCTTCATCCACTGGAAGTTGTCGTCCCGGTACAAGACAAGTCCCGAACTGTTCAGGCGTTAACGAGCGCAAAAATCCTCTGACGTCACCAACTGAGTGCGCACGGTTAACTAACGTCGCCCAAAGCAGCGGCCCCGGGTTCGAGTCCCGGTCTGGGGCCCTTTGCTGCGTGTCACTCTCATCCTGTGTCCTGTCACATCCTCAGCTGATCTATCAATAAAGCCATATAAAGGTCAAAAAATTAAATAAAAATAACATTGCCCAAGTACATCTTACTTGCATTTAACAAGTGAATATTACTTATTTAAAAGAAAAGGAGGATACACAACTATGTACAAACACTAAGTAACACATTAAATAAAAGGTGACATTTGAAGTAAAAGCAGAGGAATGTTAGTTCCTTGTAAAAAAAAATGTAAACACGTAATCAAAGTAATATTCAGTGGGCCACAGAATCATTTTTATCAGTGTGGTTGAAATGTACTTCCTTTTATTTGAAGGATTGAATGGTCGGATTGTAAATCGGATAGTATTATGCGACACCGTAGACTCAGAGCATCCTTCGTTTTAGTGAATTGACAATTCTGGCAATTTGCCTCGGCTGCATGCGGCGCGTGTGACTGAAGATGTGTGAACTCTTCACCGCAGGGATCCACCAGCAGTCCCGCAGACCTGCAGCGCAGCGACGGCACCACGCCAACCTGTGCCAGGCTCGCACCACAGCCTCATCCAAAACGTTTAATCAAAAGGGACACTCTCCCCACTTGGTCCCGCATGAAAAGGAAGCTGTTGGCCCACGCTGTGCACCTTGGCAGCTCGACAGAGAGCAGCCCAGATTGGTCCACTATCCACTACGCTACGAGGACATTGGAGAGGAGGCCTGTGATACAATCTGCATTTTCTAGCTGGTAATTGAAGCTTTGGGGACACAGTTGATGGCGATGTGTCCTGCCGCGGTCTAATCAGCCTCCCTGTCTTTACCATCAGCACTGATGGATGTTTATCGTCTCCTCGAAACAGGGCCTGCATGTCACTTCCTGCAGAAGTTGATTCGAGCCGCTGAATGAATGTCACAGGGAAAATTACTGTAATTTCACTCATCAAGCTTCACTGTGGCATGTACCCCGATATTAAGGTCACCTTTTTTCTGGCTTCGCTGATTCATTTCTACACTGCCGTGCAATTTCACCACATGTATGTTTTTTTATTTTACATCAGTTGCCATTTTCCTTTGGATTGTCTCCTGGTCTCTGCTCCTGACATTCATGCCTCATTTAATAGCTTGCAATAGGTTATAATTGCCCACTTTGTTTTAAATTACAGCACAAAAGACAATTTTACACTTTTCTTCCAGATAATAATAATGGATTGGATTTGTATGACGCTTTTCTAAGTGCTCAAAGCGCCTAACAGGCTTCCAGGTTCCATCATTCATTCACACACAGTCGTACCGGTGGTGGACGGAAGCGCGGCTGCCACCTCAAACATACAGCAGTCGTACACATTCACACGAGGAGAGGCGGGTGAAGTGTCTTGCCCAAGGGCACAACGACCATGACACAAGTGGCAAGGGCGGGGATCGAACTGCCGACCCTCCGAACTTCTGTAGGTGACAAACATTATTGCTAGTCGAAGTTGACATAGTGACACTTGACAGTTGACGTGGGCGTGGTGGCGGTGAGGAGAAAAGAAGAAAGTACAACACGGCGAGTACCCTCAAAAAGTCTGTTTCTAGTGTCTAAAACAATGATGCATAACCTAATGACTCACGAGACTCACTGGAGTGTTTACTCACGCCAAACAGCCAGATTACTTTCAATATATTAGCCGTAATCTAGCAAACGAGGACACGCGGAGGGTCTGTTTGCCTGTGTGTGTGCATTGAGGTCACCTCTCGCTAAACTCAGCACTCACCAGAGACTCCGGTTCTCTCTCGTACATCTCTTGTACATTTCCCCTGCAGCTCCAGTCAACAGTCAGCAATCAGAATGTGGGTGTTTATTCCTCGAGAAGGTCTGGCTCGCCTTCCAAGAAACGTCTTTTATTGTGTTTATGATGGAGAGACCTCTAGCAGCTGAAGTTAACACAGGTATGCAAATTAAAATAAGTCAACGTTGACTTTTGGGTTTTACACAGGACACAACCTCTGGTCTTCTTGTGTGAAAGTCCTGCGTTTGACCCATCTATCCACCCCAACGTCCTCCCTATGTAGACTTTGTTGTCCTTTGCTCCCATCACTATCACGTCCTGTTCTCACTGCACCTTCACACGCATGTCTGCTTGTCACGCTTTAGTGAGGGACAATGTGACACTGACACAATATCTCATGAGTGTGATCGACAAATCCATAACACCGTTTGGCGTCGAGACGAGGCAATAAAAGTATCGACAGCTATCTTCGCACTTCCTCGTTTGAATGAATCCCCCACCTGTTAGAGCAGCCTGCACTGCTCCAGGACTCAAACACCAAACCGACTGAGCGCCGCTTGCGTCTGTCGTCGTAAAGAGAACCTTTGTCACATAGTTAAAGCTGAAATATAAGTACAGTTGAAAGGCTTTTTCATCGAGTGTAATTAGTCTTCAAACTAACGATAGAGTATCTGAACTGCTGGCCCCGACGCGTTTTTATAAACATCTTTACGCTCTACTTTATTAATTAGAGATTCAATTCAAGATTTAATTCAAAGAAAGTCGTTGCTCACATTCCAAAACAAACATTACGCTGGCTGATTCAGGAGGAGGCTTTAATGCCGACAGCCCCAAGGATGGAATAAACGTACTGCGCTAGATATCAAGGTTCAAGTGAGGGAAGAAACGGGAAAAATAATCAGATTTAGAATAAAGGAATAACAAGACGGTGAGGGCACGAGCCGTCTCAACCGCGCCGGCATATGTCTTTCAATTAACATTCCGTCCTCATTCTCGAGAAAACATTTCAAATAAGCTTCTCATGCCGTGTGATATGAGGCGTTCAAAGTGAAATGCGATTATTGATGTGTGGGAACTGTAGGTGTGATCAAGACAGAGAAAAAGAAAGTATCTGACAGTCACCCAGGCCTTTTGTTGAGTTCTTTATCTTCCTGCCTTTGTTAACATGTACTCTGCCTCTCCAACAGCTCGCACATCCACCAAAGCAGTCACATATTACTGGATCAAAAAGTTTAATTAGGTCGATGTGTTCCGAGGGTGCCTGTGAACGGTGTTTCTCTCTTTGAACTTAATTGTGTCAAAACACTTTCTCATCTTAAAAAGCCTAATCTGTGACTGCAGCATGATGCTTTCTTTAGGGAAAAAAGAAACCTGCCACCTGGATTTTTTAAAACCTTACTGGGAGGGTATGTGTACACCTTGTTGGGCTGTAAATCCACAAAAAGATGTCATTTTGTTAGTTGTACAATCTTTTAATATAATGTGTAACATATATCAATTTCTTGAAAGACACCGGATCAAAGTGCACTCAGGGCTTTTTAATTTTTTTAATTGGGATCCCCGGTACCTTTTTGAAAAAAATAACATAATTTAAACCCTGCCCAACTTCAAGGGGCACCCAAGTGATTTGGCATTCCACTTTTATTAAGTCGAACACACAGATTACAATCAGATTGGCCAAAATCAAAGCAGCAGAAGCCGAGATCTCTTGAGCTTTAGTTCCCAGATTGGATCGTACATTTCCCATAATGCAACTTAAAAGTGTTGTCTGTTAGCCAGGCTTTCTTCTAAAAAAAAAGTTTGACTTTTTGTGAAATACTTTTGTTCGACATAGATAAAACATAGATTAAATTTAAAGCTAGAGCTAGCAGGTGGCTAGCGTAGCTTAGCATTAAATAATGGAAGTAAATTACTCGCTTGGCCCCCGTCTAAAGTAAAAAAAATAATAAAATCAGCCTGTTAGCGCCAGTAGAGCTGCTACTTACATGCTTGATCTTGTTGATCCCCGTTGATTCAAGTTAAAATGACAATTCTTGGTTCTTAAACAGCTAGCTGTTCCATGTTTTCAATCTTTATGCTAAACTAGGCTAACTGCCTGCTGCTGTAAACATGACAATCACGAGAGTGCTTCAAGTCTTCTGATCTAACTTATAGCAAGAAATACACCTAGTGCATTTCCCAAAAAGTTTTCCTTTAAGATATAAATTATGGAACTCAAAGAAATCTTTACAGCACACATTAATCACATTTTACAATACAGAATGTCCAGTACCGTTTAAATTTAACCCATTGCAGATAGAATATGTGACGTTTTCGCACTGAAATAAGATGAGAGGTCAGAGAGTGAGGCACGAAGCCAGCAAACTCCCATGATCCCACGCTACTTCACAACGGAATCAAGCTCAGTCTTTGTTAGTATTTTGATGAAGACACCCTTTGCAGCAGAAACTACATACTGCGCCTTTAATTTGTGGTTTGGGCTGTCACCTGGAGAAAACATAATGACACAGTTACCTTAATGTCGGCTGAGTTTCGTTTCACTTGTGGTGGATTAAGCTGTTTTCCCACAACTGGTGAAGCTGTAAATATGCTGTACGTGTACTGTACCACAACAAAACAGCAAAAAATACCAGTTTCTCTAAGTTTTGACTTCTATATTAGAAAATGATGCAGGCGCGAGCATGTCAGTTCATTCTGGTGCGGTTCAGACTGATTATGACAGTTAATGGTCCATCCAGCCGGTGTGTGTCTGTGCCAGGTGAACCATGCCTTTGAGCTGAGTCAGGGGCCGTCTGGGCCCCGTGCCCAGTAACTCTGGCAGTCAACAGTTCACTATTTTACAGCCAATTTACAGCAACATTGCTTAAGACTGACTGCATGCCGCATGAATTCGGTCATCACACATTCCAGGCACAAGTGCGCTGGAAGCTGTCCCGGTCCTCTCACTCGTTTGTGCTTCAGTTTTTTCCCAAATCGCATCAATGCCAGGCTACCTGGCAGCTGGGCCTCTTTGTTGTGTTAGCCATAGAAACGGAATAATTAATGTCCGTCCAAATCTGCCATGTGTTCTCACGCCAATGGGTCATGATTAAACTCATGTCACAATATTTGCAGGTACTCGAGCCTTTTGCCTCGTGCATCACTCTTTGGGTGAGGTGTGAATTGAAATAAGTCATTATCTACAGAAAACACCTTCCCAAGAGGCAGCGAGGAGAGGCTTCAAACGGATACTTTATTTTTTTTCGCAATCCAGACACATTGCAGAAAATAGGGGAGAAGCGTGCGGGGAGAATCTCTTGGAGGCCGGTTATGGCAAGCTGCTTAGGTAAATGCATTAGACAACCAAACATCAAAGCCTTAAATATTCAAGGGGCCCTGAGATGGCGAGAAATGTACAAATGGATTTATTCCTCCTTGAGTAAACACACATAGAATATAAGCACGTGGCGGGCTGAGAAAAATAGCTTGCGAAAGGGAGCATGTGCCGAATTGCGGAGGGCTGGAGATGAAGGAAAATGGCAATGATGAGAGCGTAAGAAAGAATAATGTGTTCAGAGGTGAGAGGCAGCGTTAACGCAGATCACGCGCCTTTCTCGACAGCTCTTACCAGTAAAACCAATTCAGCTCCCCACAATATCCAGCTGTCACCAGTGTTAATAACAGTATTAATATTGCGATGCTTCTGTTGTGCTCCCCTCCCACATTAGGTGCCATTTCCAAGGAAACCGCTCAACAAGGCGTCTGAAGCTGTGATGAAGCATTAAACCCGCAGCCTACGGGAACGAGTCACCGTCGTCGGAGAAGTGGGAAAAAAAAAAAAAAAAAATGAGTCTGAGGAAGTTCTCCGGATGTATGGGTAGGATGTCTTGTGATGAATAGCCAGCCTTGTTTCCTAAACTCTGCAGCTCCTGCGCAGCGGCTTCATCACTATGCAGCTCTATCTTCATACATCTAACTCCCGCGCCTGATTTATTGGAGGGTACGGCACAGTCGCCAGACCTTGCATCAAACGCTGTACGGCGTTTTTGTGCACAAGTACAAATGCTTAGACAGACCGCGTGACGCAGGATATATTCGTAAGATGGATGAATGGTGCGCATTTGAATTGCAAAACACTCAGATGCTCATTTCGAGGATTTACATGGATTAATTGGTAAAGACATATCTCGATGGTGTTCCTCTGTATGCTGTGGTACGGTACGCACGGGTCTGCTTTACTTCGAACCCAACAGAAACGATGATTTATTAGTTCAATCTCAGTGTCCGCAGCAAGTGTGACCTTTCTTTACCTTTTAAATATTCATGCTGTCTTGTTGTGGCGGTCCCTTCAGGATAAACCCACGTCAATACGAGATACTTAGTCTGGTATTAATGGAACAGAGATTTTTCAATATTATTCGGGGGGGAAAGAGTCTTTAAACGTGGCTGTGATCCACAGTTAAGATGAGTACCACGACCATCTGGTGAAGATTCAGAATCCCGGAAAGCTTGCGTCGCCCACTCGTAACGCTCAGTGTGCCCCATCATGTGGCCGACTATTTAAAATGCACAGTGCATGTGTGGATTTCTTCTAAGGATAACAGCAGCCCTAATGTACAATCTAAGAAGATTGTTCTGTAAGCTTTAGGAGATCATATCTGATAGAAAGGAGATGAAACCATTTCAGACAAAGCTTAACGTGAGCCCCAGAACGGGTGCAAGAGGTGCAAGACCAGAGGCCGGGTTATTCTCTTATCTTTGTGGCCAAAAGCTCTCTGGCAAAGCAGCCCTCCTGGCATTTAAAACACATGTCTGCGATAACATCATTGGTTCTTTTCTCCCTCCCTCTGGCCTCCAGAGAGAATCTCCGAGCATCTCTAAATGTCACGTTAAGTGCTTCTCTTGTCCCGCGCTGACACAAAAACGAGGTGCTCGCTGAATACAAAGGAGGCCCATGCTGGATGGCTGCCACAGCTCAAAGAGAGCGACAGTTATCTGCTCTCCTCTTTTCTGCTCTCTCCCTCATTTGTTCAGAGTGTCAAAAGTAACATTTAGTCTCTAATAGGGCTTCCAAAAACAAGGGCAAAGACTTCCACTTGTGGTCCTAACTAAATGCGAGTGCCTCCACATCCATAAAGCACACATCATGGCTATTTGAAAGGTTGCTATTACAACATAATAGTCAATCTAATTCAAATTAAAACTCTCCTACTTGTCAAACAGGTATATTTAAGAGCAGAGAGAACAGAAGCGGTTCACTAATTGTTCTGTAACTTAATACTAAGAGTAGGATGTAATTAGATCTTCCAGGTAAGAAATCAGGGGAGCGATGGTGTAGATATAATGACTGCTGAAAAATGCTAATGTCATAACAAGGTGCTATTTTAGCTGCCTGGAGCTGTGCCTGAGCAAGTGTGAGACAGAAATTAAATTCCTCCTTGTTGGTTTCCTGTCATTAGCAGTTTCTTCAGCGCTGTTTTTACCATTCACATATCAGACAATTACAAGTGGGGAGAGTGCAGCCACAAAATCAGCAATTAAAACAAGAGACCGCGGAGACAAAGCTGCTCTCTCGATTTTAGAGCACGAATTTAATGCTGTAAAGTACTGTTAAAGGGATGTTTTCGCTTTCTTGCTGAAAGTTGGATGGCAAGATGATTAGAGTTCATCTGTCTGTTGGTTTGTAGCCTAACCAAGAGCTGATTAGCTTAGTTCAGCAAGTGAAAACATGCAGGTGAGCGTCTCTTTAAACCAAGGCTCGCCGTTTCCTCCTTCTCCCGTCTTTATGTTCAGCTAAGCTAACCACCTAGCATATGAAAAAACGCTATACAAGTGGTACAGCCAGAGTTGGCAGCTTTGCAACTTTCTTAGATTTGATTCAAGACCCCTTTAGCAACTGTCTAAGTTTTACTTTTTAAAGTGAAGTGTTTTTTTTATTTTTATTTTACAAGTTTATTCCAGTGTCTGTTCATGACAGTCTATAAAACAGTTTTAGAGATACCTGAGTAGCTTGAAAATAAATAATGGGCAAGCTAATGTACTGAATATATTATATCTACTAGATAAGATATAAATCAGTGAAGTTTAAATTAATTATCTTTAACTTTAATATCTTAAAACTCTAGCGGCATCTGGCGTCTGTTTGGGCTCTAGCTAGCTCGGAGGTGCATACAGGGAGCTGTTTCCCGCTACAGTAAATACATATCTTGAAGATGATGCAATGTGGAAAGTATTTAGCTTTCAAGGTGATGGCGGGTGGCTCTTTTTAAAACATTTTCGACCTAGCCAAGCTAGCCGCCTCCCCTGCTTCCTGTCTTTATGTTCAGCTAAGCTAACTCTCCTTCGTTTCTACTTAACGGAGAGAACGGACAGATTCAAGAGTCACACCTTCTCATCAAACTCTTGGCAAGAACAAAAAAAGTGTATTTCGAAGATGTCAACCCATACCTTCACCCAGGTTGTCACCATGCCTTCCCTTCTGATCACCAAAAAACACACTTGGTTTCAAGCATTCCTGCAGTCTCGAGTGTTCAGAATGGCTTCCATGTGAAAACGGTGTTCACCTCAACTTTTACAAACGACAATTTATCAGGTGCTCCGAGAGAAAATGTGCAGGGCTTGGTAATGCTGCAGACACCAGCAGGATTTAATACCGTCTTACAATGAAGTCTGCGATAAGTTTTACACCCATGAGCGCATTCCTCATACATTACTCCCTCCATATATTCGATCTCCATTACCTGTGTGTTTCCTCCAAAGGCTCCGCTGCTGCTGCTGTGTCCGATTTGCCCTAAAGGGCCCGGGCCTCCTCGCTCAGTGGGAGGATAAGAAAGACTCTGCGCAAACCTCGTCATTTGCGCGCTATATATAATTCTTTAGTGCTGGTAAGTCTTACGACCTGAGCAACATTCATAGGGGACAATGAAAGGAAACGGTGGGATGCTTCACTCCTTCTCCCCTCCCCACCACAGCGCTCTTTTCATCTCTCCTTCCCACAAGGCTGATTCACCACTTGTGACCCCTGCGGCTGCCTCGTTGAAAATAGACAACAAAGTGTCTGAGATGAAAACCGGTGGGCAGTTGTAGGCTAGATTGCCGCTCAGCTTTAAGTTGGTTGGGCAGCGGTGAGCGCTCTCGCTGCGCCGACACGTCCATTTGTCTGGACTCTCTTGTTGAAAAGGAGGCGAGCTGGCACTGCCACGCACCCGCAAGCCTGACAGACATTTTCTGTAAGGAAGATTAAAAATGCCAAAAAACAAAGCCAAACTTATTTTTATGTATGCATCTATTGTGTCGTAATTTCAATAATCCTTCCATTTGATTTGAGTCGAAACACAACACAGAAAACAAAGTGATGAGTGGTAACGTTATGCGCATCAAAATCCATCCTCACATTCAGGAAGTAGCTATCTAACTTGGTGACGTCTTTCAGCATTAACTTCCTCCTCCTCTGTTAAACCAGTGGAGCAGGCACCTTTGTACAATGTGGAGGGAAACTTGGAAGCTAGAAAACCTTTCTGGCTGATGGGATCAGTTGACATAACTGAATGGAGACATATTGGCGTCCTCCAAGGGGATGATACAGCTAGCCGTTAATCCTGTCTCCCAATCTAAACGCGTCCCCAGCCAACTGATGGTCGTATGGCAAGACTCTGAACTTCAAGAGTAGGCTAGCGCTGTGTGCTAGCAAAGACTTCTAAAATCGACTGAAAGGAAATGGAAATAGCAACCACAAAGTAGTTCTAACACTTTTCACAACGGAAAAACTACTTAAAGCTGTGATTTCTTGAAAGTCAAAGTTGATTGACCATGTCGGAGTTCATTTTTTTTCTGACTACAATGAACTCCTAACTGCTCAAATGTGGTACACCTCCTCACCTCGTTTTAACCACTCTGATTTGAGTTTAAAGGTGCAATATGTAAGAATTCACCACCTGTTGAATCACTACTCCAAACAAACAGGGGGCAGCATATCACTAGAGTAACTGCTAACTGCTGCTAACTGTATTCTACACATCCAGACTGCCTTCAGCTTGTAAGCTCAGTTAGCCATGCAGCTAGTTAGCGTACTGAGGGAGGGGATCTTGGTGTTTACACCGCGAGCACAGGAGCTTTGCATGCGGTTCTGAGAACCAGGGCTAGCTAGTTAGCATGCTATCTTCATTGGATATCTCTGCAACACAGTACGTAAATTTCCTTCAAATTCTATTTGTAATTGTAGATAATTTTTGAACGTTTAAACTAAAATTCATATATGTATCGCACCTTTTAATGTGGCATGAATTTGGAAATTAAAGACAAAAGGCTTGTTCTTTTTGGGTATGTTTTTCATTAAGCTATGGTGTTGTCAGTGCATACATAAAAAGGATTATGTGAAAGGATAATTTCATTTCACTTTATCATTTTGTTTCGTTTGTTTTGATTCGGGCATTGTACATCTTCCGCGGCAATTCTCCTTACAGAATCGCTCATGCAGGTTTTTATGAGTTCTTGTTCCTCGCAGTGGCATCGCTTCGCTCGGCAGCCCTCCTCATCATCTGCGTCTCCTTTTAAACCGCTCTAGAAGATAAAAGTCATTGCATTTGAATGCGGTTCTCTTTGATTTATAAACAGCCGGTGCACGCACGCACGCACTCAGACAGAAAAAACAACCGTATCAAAGGTCTCTTTTCACCTCTTTATCATTCTTCAAGCTATCTCACGATGCTAAACTGCGAGCATAAATACAGTAAGTATAACTGTACGCGCCGTTTCAGTATGCAGAGTGGTCCGAATGCATCTCGTCCTCTGCGGGAGAAGATAAGAACCCCCCCTTCATGAATAAAGATGTTTTCGGTATCCTCTCCTCTCTGTGTTCAATATGTACTTGTTACAGCGGCCATTATTTATAGTCCCACTAAGGCCTAGAGTGGTGAGAGTAGGTCTCATGGGGGATTGGGAAGTGGAGCCACAGCTACCTATAGTGGGAAAGATATACCACCTCACCCCCGCTGAGAACTTCGCGCAGGAAATGAACTCATAAATCAAGCAGTAAATTGAGTGTAGGGCTGTGCTTACTCATCTCGAGAGGTCTGCTCCTCTTCCTCCACACACCCCTGCTCCTTTTTACTGCATGACTAATGCAACGCCGCAACTTCTCTGCCCGTGTGTGTGTGTGTGTGTGTGTGTGTGTGTCTCCCGCTCTGCTAAACTCTTATCAAACACTGTGGATTTTTTATTTTCAAGCAAACATCATAACTCTGGCCTGGAGGCTACAGTGAGGGAAAGAAAATGAGCTCTAGCTGTGATTTTCGGGAGGGTCCAGAAACAAGCACATGAGCATCTTGTCCTACAGCTGAACTTCACCGCCTCATTGTGATGCCACTGGTGAGAGCTGCCTGTCTTTACCAGGACACCGCCTGAGAGGAGACTAGTCTCCCCTGGCCGCCTCGGGCTATACTGACAGTCACAGGTCCTGTCTGGAGGAATTAAAATCTCTATTTATCAGGAGTCGACTGAAGCCATCTGGGGACCGGCTGGGGAAATGGCACATAGTGGTCGACTTCCAGCAGTGGGACTCTGATGGAGAGTTCAACAGGCTGGGATGTGCCCGTGCAGGTTGTTTCTTGACAGCATGTGTGATGTTAGAATCAAACCTCTCATCCCCAGCCGCGTTTTCACTTTGTTAAAGCGCAGCGCAAGCATCTGCATTGTCTTGAGTGAGAATCACTCTTTAATCTCGTGCTTAAAAGAAACATCCGAAGAGCAATTTTAAGACTGATCCTTGAGCACAAGCGGTGCATGTGCAAGTGGCTGCGAGGATCCACCCCGCTGCGCCCGGCTCCCCATTAAAGCAAAGGCTTGTGTCGCCTCCTGCAGCTCCCCTCCATCACAGCAGCGGTAGGCAGCATCTCCTCTGACAGTGAGGGAGGGCCGGAGGAAAACTCGCCATCACTCCTCCATCATGAAGCCACGGCGCCTGCAGAGCTGAGATCAGATCTCTACTGACCTCCGTTGGTGAAATAATGTACATGTTAGGATGGACGCTACGGTCGTGGAAATGTACTGGTGCACAGCTCAGATGTTAGATGGCTGGTTCACCAAAGTCACGTAAAAAAACACTCTATCCTTCTACTAACCTTGATTTCAAGACCACTTATAATATAATAGTGGAACATAACAGGGTGCCTCTACTTCACTTCTACACTTACAATTTAAAGGCGCACTGTGTAGTTTTGGAAAAGAAATTCAGAAACTCAGAAATCTAATATTTACAACATTGGCATGGTAATAGTACAAACTCAGAAATATGTATTCTTTCAATAAGTGAATAAACAAGCTGTTTATATAATAAAAAATAAAATAAGGTCCCCAGAACACTGTTCGAAGCTAGAAAGGTGGCAGGGTCCGCCACATATAAACAAAGTAAAACAATATGAAACCGTAGTTGTTTTTACACTGGGCAATAAGCCGCCAATAGGCCGGCCTTTTGCCGGTTTGACACAGAAAGCTATTGGCGGCCTGTTTTGGGGCGCCTATATGACACCTCGGAGGGTACACTTATTTCCGCCTCCATTGCTATCTAAAAACGAGGCGTAAATGTGCCGGCCTCTGCGTGAGATGGGCGGAGGTGTCGATGATGTGCACTGTTGTGCGGGCCACCGCCGGGAGTTTTAAAACCAGGAAACAGCTGAGAACCCAGTCCTAAATTGTTAGTTCTAAATGTAAAGCTCTTATTTTGAAGACAAACTCTTTGTCACTGTTCACTGCCCAACTTCGTGCTTCGTGTCACATGACATGTTTACAATCCCCTAGAGGCGGCAAAGTGGCGGCTGTTGGAAAAGGAGGAATATTATGCCTTGTTTTTAGATAGAGAAGGCGGCAATTTGCCGGCCTTACATTGGAGCAAATATGCCGCCTTCTCTGTGTAAAAAGCGCTTGTGTTGTCCTTTGAGGTCAGATTGTTTATTCAGTAATTAAGATCAATCAATGAAGATTATTCTCTTCTTTTTAATTACCGTTATTATAAAGTGTTACCAAAAAGTAGAGCATGTTAAAAAGTATATTCCATACATATTTAATCCTACCCCTTCTCAACGACTCAATAATGAAGCATAATCAGTTTAATTCCATTCCTGACCTGTGTATCTTGTATATATATATAAGAAATATATCAGTCACAGAAGAGATTTTTCTGCTTAACATGTACTTTTACTTTTATATTTTGAGCACATTTGTACATACTTGTAATGGAGTACTTTTGTTTCATTACTTTTTCTTAAGTAGTCTGACTAATTTTCCAACACTGCCAATTCCACAGCAGCAGGTCATTGACATTTCCACCACAAGGGGGAGCTCTCACACAAGACCAGCACAGTTTGCTAAACTTTTTGAACCCTTCACTTGCATCCCTCCTTCCTTTTAGTCCTGCTTATGGTTCCTTCAATATTTTTCCAACTATTGGGTTTCCATCGACTGAAGAGGGGGACTACACCCCCGAGTCGCTCACCCCTCTCCCCGGACTCCCCGCTTCAAATCCCCGCAGTCTGCTTCTCCCTCCCCCCGCTCTCCTTCTCACTGCGAGCTGCGTCAAGTCACCACATCTCACCGGAAATGACGAGCATCGCTCGCAAATCACAGGTTTGGCCTGACTCGATCCTGGAGAGGCTCCATGCATTACTGACACGGATTTAAATTAATGTTTCTTTTTCAGAATGGTACATGTGCTTCCTGTTTGGCTGATTAACTTGCCCCCTGAGCGTTTTCACAGCTTTATAGGCCTCTGGTCTCATAGACTACAAAATAAGACGAAATGGAATTTGGTAATTGTAAAAGCAAAGTAAAGTAAATTGATTAAAATTGTTTCTAACGTTATATCTATAAGTACAAAAATAGGGGACATAAATGAAAAAAAAAAAACATGGTATCTATCTAAATCCTTCAATCACTACTGGATTTATTGTCCTTAACAACTGTCTTTTTTCCAATATTTAAGCTGAATGACATTTTATTTTGTCTCCATCTTGGTTCTCACCATGTTCAATTATTAGGCACTATCCCTTTCTAAAAAACTAAACTAAACTCCAAAATACAGTTGCATTGCAATACATCAAACTGTATTAAGTATTAGTTAAGGGTCACTTTATTTTATTTATATTTATTTTTTTAAGGTGAAAAAAGGATATATTGTTCTCTTTGGGAACATTTCCCATCCATATGTAAATGTGCTAGAGTTAATCGCCTTTGCCTGGATGTTAAAATGACCCTACTTAAAAAGATGTTCCTTAAATGTAGTGTTTATTGTCACAATTGTTGCCCTGGTTACATCATTTTGCCTTTATTTTTCTTATTTATTTTTTGTTTCAACCTACTTTATATTTCTCCTCATATTTCTGACATTCCTTTTTTTTTTTTTGCTTTATGTTCAAACAGAAGAAACAGTAAAGTTATCATTAAAAAAAAGTAGCTTTTGAGTTTATTAAATTGCCGCTCGTTTTACTTTGAAGGTATTTGCCGGAAGTCCCGTTGATTCTCGCGAGCTTCACGGCGGTCTGTTTTTTGAGCTGGGATTTAGGAATGTGGAGACCAGCAGCTACGTCACCCTCAAATCGGCCGGGGTACCGTCGTCTGAAAACTTTTCAAAAGCGTATAAATTTATAACACAAACCGTTCGGTAAGTCATTCTAATGGCATTATGCGATATATAACTCAATATTTAAAAGTCATAATAGCTGGTGATGTATAATACTGTTTTATGTGGTTTAAAGTTCACTGAGAGATGTCCGTTAGCTAAGTAGAGGTTTGAAGTAACGTTACGTGAGCCATCGTAAGCTAGTTAACGTTACTTGAGACTGTGAGGGGGAAAGGCTCCATATCTTCTGTACTTGGAGTCTAACCGCTGCTCAGACAAGTTCAAGCATGTGTGCCTTTGTTTAGGTTGAGGTCAAGCAAGGGGATAACAAGCCTGCCCCGACATGAAGTGATTGTTTGGGGAACGTGATGCCAGGAGATGAACGCTAGCTGCGTTTGGTGTTAGCAAGGAGACCATTTTAAACATCCCCGTTGCAGGTAAGTTCTGCTGCTTTTTTTAATGTGTTTTTACACGCTGCTCATGTCGACTCCTACCCTCAAAATAAGCTGTTCAATGTACGTCTGTCTGTCTGTCTTTCCCACAGGACCACAACTCATCGTCCACACACTGTAGGGAAACATTTGCTGATTGCCCGCAGTGTTTTGATAACATTTCTCTCCCGGGGACGCTCGGCTCGGGCTCCATGGTAACGTGGCGGACGCCCAGCCTCGTTGTCGCGTTGTGCTGCCTGCAGAGGGGGCGGAACCGGAGAGGAGAGGAGCGACGGGTCCTCGATTTCATTCTCCCCGATAAGGCGAAATCAGCCGAAGATGGTAAGGAGAGCACGGCTACGTCAAGGACAGCGTTATAGGTAGATGTAGATCGGTGGTGTTGGAGTCTCTGTGCTCTGCTGTTTTACCTCGCTGGAGCAGATCCCTGCTGCTTCTCTTCTTTCTTTCATTCTCTCTTCTTGTGATTGTGTGATTTATGGATTTGATGCTCATGTGAATTGTTTGTATTGTATGTCTTTAAAAAATTTTTTAAAATCTCTCTTTGTTACAGCCATTTCACGACGGAGCCTACTACCCATACTCGAGTGACACCCAGGGGACCCACTCATCAGCAGGGATCCCATCGCTCCTGAATTCCCCAATCAGCCAGCACTCTGTGCCTGCACCAGGCATGACTCCTTCGAGCGGAGCCTCCGTCGTCCTTCCTTTCAAGTTCCGTCCACGGAGGGAGAGCGTGGACTGGCGGCGAATCAACGCCGTGGACATAGAGCTGGTGGTGAGCCAGCTGGACGTGGATGCCCTGCAGGAGCACATCAGCACAGTGACCTTCTGCAGCTTGGACGGGGAGCGATGCCAGCGGTGCCAGAGCCCCGTGGACCCGGCTCTGGTGAAACTCCTGCGGCTGGCACAGCTCACCGTGGAGTGGCTCCTCCATTGCCAGGAA
>OMLP01045602.1:29027-51824 GCA_900302685.1 Spondyliosoma cantharus
GTGGTCTTTGCTGTGTTTTAGTTGACACGTCTGCCTGCTTGTGTCCGACAGGTCTGACAGATGCTGGGACAGGAAGCACCCTGAAGAGCAGCCTCTGCTCCCTCAGTGACATCAGCGACTCCGAGGACATTAGCAATAAATACAATTAACGCTACAGCTGATCAGGTGACGCACAGACACAAAGACCTCGCTAAGTAGCCATATTTTATGCTTTTATCATATGGACGCTATAATACGGACACAGCAATACTTCACAAAGGGTTATCAAATGGTTTTCCAATCAAGTAGTCTCACCTCGCGCCTTGTGCCAATTCTTTGTTTCCTTGCCTTAGACCTTTTCAGTGTTTTTAAATAGATTCTGTTTTTTGTATATTCAATGAAATATAGCCCACGCTCCAAATGAGATACTATATGTAGCTTGTGTAAAAGCTTTGTACATCACATTTTATAATGTCCTCATGTTTTAAATGGAGCAATGAGATGTGATTTTTTTAAAAGAAAATATTTATACGAATAAAAGATTTCTTTGTGGATTACAAAGTTGAAAATTGTCGGAAATCTGATTTATAACAAATGTCAAACAATTGTTTCCTCACACTTTGGTTCAATAAGATGAGCGTCACTTTCAGCAATACAAGACTTAAAGGAGTCAAGTCGGCTAACAAACCTTTGTGTTAAAAATCATTAATTGAATTTATTCGACAACAAAACATTTTCATTGTTGTCTTAACATTTTGGAGGTAAACAATCTAATAAGAAGAAAACTAGTTAATTTTCAGTCAGTACTATACGGTCAGTACTTTTATTTAAAAAGCAATTCATATTATTAGTTGTTTCTGCATATGATCCGTATGATTTTGAAAGAAATACTGTACTTTTTACTTCACTACATTTATTTAATAGCTGTTTTTACAATATATGCACCTGAACCCTGACATTAAAAAGCTGCTTATATTTTTGTACATTGACTATAATGCTGGTTGAATACTTTAAACCAAGTACTCTTCTAGTTTTACCTTTAAATGTATAAGTAAATAATTGTAATACTTACAACAGCACCTCCATGTGTGACTTGTTAGTAACATGCTGTTGGATAGCAGACATAAAACCCACAGTATCAGTGCTTCGTTCTTATTGGCTACTTCATCCAAGAAACTCATGTGTAATATGAGGAACTGGGTTTTTATTGGGAGCAGCAGCTGTGACGACTTCCTGTCCTGACAGCATTGCAACAGCTGCATTAGGAGGACAGTCACTCGTGCCATAGAAATAAAAATATTCACTTTGGAATTAATTTATATTAACATGTATGCCTGAGCGTGTATCTTTATTTACTACAACATTTCTGACTGTCTTGCCTTCATCAGGGTTATATCTCATATTTGAATAGAAAGATTCATGCAGAAGATTCATGAAGCGTGTTTTAATTTTGCACAGATTTGTAAACAAGAGTCGTATCACATGATTTGACGCCGTCAAGCTGCATTATGACCATCCATTGTTTTCTTCTCTTTTATATTGAACCTTTGAGCCTGTTTCAAAACAACAAAGCCTGCAGCTAGAAAGGAAAGGAATCAAAGGGTCAAGAGACAGTCGATGCTCTCTGATGAAAGACAACAAGCTGCTATAAATACAGAATGTTTTAAAACAAAAATAACAACACTCCCATATCGCAAAATCTGGAAAGATGAGATCTGGAGACCATGGTTACAGTGAGAGAAAAAGAGGAGGCAAAATGGCGTGTTTCCAAAAATGTCAAAGTCTTTAAAGTCACTCTCTCAGCTCAGAGTTCGACCTCCGGCTCAAACAAAGCTGTCCTTGCTGAAGGTCCGACCGGTCTTCGTTGTCGCTCTTGTTGCCCGGCTCTTCCTGCCTTCATAAAACAGCGGCGGCACCAGGGTCACTCTGGACGAGCCGGGCAGCATGTAGGTCCGTCGGGTCCTGGCGGTGGCATATGTGGCCGGTCTCCGTGGCCCTTTTGGAGAACTGCTGACATGGACGGTGAAGTCGTTTATCTCAGTTTCTCGACTCATGAAATTACTGTTTTTCCAGTCAGAAATATATGTATATATATATTAAAGGCAATAAAAGAGTTTAAGTGAAATATTTATACCTCGATGGTAGGCCTTCTTTTCCAGAGAAGTACGTCAGCACCGTCCCTCCACAGATGAGAAGGATGGAGCCTCCCCAGCCAATGAAAATAGCAGCTCCAAGTTCAAATCTGAACAGCAGGTATTGGGGTACATCAAGAGTTATGGTGTGTTTTACTGGATTCTTTTTTTTATCACTATTTTGAGAACAATACAAAAGCACTCACTTCTGTGCCCTGAAATGTGGATCCAAGAATTCTGTTATGACCCTGTTGGCCCACCATGAGTAGGTGATCATGCCGCAGAATCCTACCAGAGAATATACTTTAAACATCCTGTGTGTGTAACATTTACAAAAGGTTGAACTCTTGAAAGGAATGTATTTAATTACCTGAGACTAGGTAGGTTATACCGCCTGCAAAGGTCACCCTGGCATTCGCAATCTCTGATCCTCCTATTTTAGTGCACTTCATCCCTACGAGCGCGAGGACGCCTCCGAAGAAGCCGGTGATGACGGCACAGACGGCGAGCGCTCTGGTGGCGTGGAGGTACACTGAAAGAAAAGGGAGTAAACGTAGCCAAAGCCTAAATGAACAAAATGAGTGTGTTGGGGTTTTTTTTCTCTTTTAAATTGAAGAGAAAACTAAAACATGAAATATTTAGAACACAAAGATGGCTTTCATTGGGTATATGACTCATTAAAGCTGTCTATGAGAAATGTCCCCCACATCAAGCTAATAATATATTTTTTTTCTGTTGCACCTTTCAATTCCAAGGTACAAGGTGCTTTACAAAATACAATGCCATATAATATAGTTGCAAAGATAACAAATGATACAGAAATGAAATAAAAATGCAATAAAAAGACTGTTTACTTATAATAAATATCCGATTTTTTATTATGATTCCCCGTAAATATATCATTTAAAAAATTTTGGGTGGATGCCAAAACCCAGGCTTTTTTGTTTTGTTTTTATAAATAAAATAAAATATAGAAAATATTGTATACAACAAAGTTTTCAGATTATCCTACCAGGCAGAGCCAGCATGGAGGGGTAATCCTTGCAGTCGGACACCCCCGTGGTGTCTGAGATGCAGTCCTTCCACAGGTTGGAGTAGTAGTTGGAGGTGGTCAGCACGATGCTGCCCACCTCGGAGAAGGTCCAGTACTCGGTGGGGAGGGTGGAACACACCAGGATCCAGCCGCACAGACAGGAGACGAAGCAGCCGATCTCCATGTACATCACCACCGTCCTGTACTTCATGGTGAGTTCAGTTCCTAAAAACTATCGAGATCTGTTGAATCTCCAGAGTAACGTCCAAGTTTGAACAACTTCTCACTGTGGGAAACTGGTCTGAGCTCTCCCTCTGTGTAGTTGCTGATGTTTGTCTCATCTTATCTTTGAGATGGTTTTGCCCAGTAAGCATCCTTCATGTTCCCAGCACTCAGGCAGAAAAGGGTGAAGGATTATGTCATGCTGGCTCAGACTACTAATGTGACTCATGTTACTGTTTCCAAATCAATACATTTGTTATACATGCAAATAATTTGTTTTCTTTTATGACTTTAATAAAACCCAAATGTAGAAAAGTATGGACCTCTCCACCTTTGCCATGACCTGAACTTGCACATTTAGCAAAGGTGGCAAAATGAATGAAAGGCTTTATAGAAACATATTAAACAGTTAAACATGTTCAATGTTTATAGATGAACCGCACAGCATTTATTAAACATTTACAAATGATAACAAACGGCAGTGGCAGCTCTATAAAGAAACAATTGCTCAAAATATAGTTTTATAAATGTTTTTACTGTTAGTTAACATTGAAATAATTATTAACTAATGTTTAATTAACCATGAATTGACCATGTATTAATGAGGGTTATTATAAAGTGTTACCACCAACTCTTACATAACAGGGTTTTGAGTTATATTCCAGAAGGGGGAGCCAAGAAAAGCATATATAAACTGTTAATGGTGCAATATGTAAGACTTTTAGTTGGACACATTAAAAAACTAGCTAAGATTTTAAAAATAATGTGAAGAACTAACAGTATTGACATTGTGACGTCTCCGTATTGTATTGATATCTACTGAAGTTAGCATGCTAACCAGCTAGCCCCAGCCTATCTCGTTCGAGTTGTGTAAACCCCAACGCTTCCAGCCCGGACCGTTAGCTGCATCGCTAACTAAATACGGGCAGCTACTGTTTGCCTTCACTCTGGTGACATACTGCCTCCTATTTGTTTTGAGAATTAATTAGAAAAGTGGCAAACTCTTACACAGTGCAAGTGCACAGTAAAGGATTTATTAAGCAAAAATCATGTTAAAACTGTTAATATGTGCGTATGTAAGTGCTTATTGATACATAGTATGTATCTGTGTTAATAGAGCAAGAAAAAGCTTAGTAAAAGTTTAACATGGACATAACAGGTAAGTCAGTTAAGCGTAACAAATGTATTCTAAACAATTATAAGACACTCAGGCTTATATAACTGCTTTCATAAAATGCTAACAAGTTTCCTTTTAGTGCTTATGATACTCCTATCCTTTCAGATACATGTATCTAATCAGCATCTAATAATTGTAATAAACATTTTTAAACGCTTTGTTTACCTGTTAGCTAATGCTTATTACAAACACCTTAATATAAAGTGTTAACCCGTAAAGAATTTAAACAACAAACTTAACCCCAACCACATAGTGCAAGAAAAGGCATTCAGTACAAAGAGTAGGGATAAAGAACGCGCTGCTCACCCTACAATAAATCAGTGATTTTGAAGCTGTTTCTAAATTAAAGGTCATACTGATAACATTTCTATGTAGACGTGTGATTAAGCAATCTGATTCTGAAGTGCTACACAGTCACAACAGAAGCCATCCTGTAGGGAGAGATGTTTCTGGATATTTTTGCTGGTCCACAGATGTGTTTTCTTCCACTACACAGTTCTTTCTCTTCTCCTTTTTCACAGATAAAGGGATCCATGGGCTGTCTGCTGCAGAGAGAGTGTTGTATCCAGTCAGAACCAGCAGTAATACATGAGTGAGTATGTGGTCGACTCAACAGGCGGATGTAGTGGCACGTTCACAAACCTTTTTGGGTGGTTAACGCTGCATGCAGTCGCACAGTGGACAGCACAGCCAAGGATAATGAGGAAATTAGCCACCAGGCCGAGGTACAGGTCTGGTCCCATTTCATAGCTGAGGAGACAGCCGTTAAAATTGGTTTCTGTCCTGTGTTTACTCACATTTGCCCTCTCATGAGGGTTGTTCAGAGGCTTGTTCAGAGGCCACATATTACCTCAGTTTTGACGGATCTGCTTCTCTGTGTAAAACGGCTCCAACCACTCTGTTTATATACAAACAGTAAGCAGCCAGGCCTGATACGCCTGCATGCATGAGGGAAAGCCAATGACACATGGGGGGGAAAAAAAGAAACGAGTCAAACCAGTGGGTTAGATGTTCCGAGAAGCTCAGAGGTTTGTTAAATCCAAACAAGTCGTACTCACAGCCGACAAGATGCAGTACAGAGGCAGTAATTAACATCCTGTCTTTACTTCTCCGGTCTCCGCCGAGGTTTGTGCACTCGAGTCCAGGAAACGTGAGCACTATGCCGATCAAGCCAAGGCAGAGGCCCGTAATCAGGAGCCCCTGGACCACCTGGATGTATGCTGATAACAGACGGACAAATCTAAATCATACGTTCTTCCTGCTAAAGATATCTGTGACTGACTGACACAATCAAAGGTTTATTTTTCAGTGTACCCACGTTTCACTTTCCACAGCACCATGAAGTTTACACAGTTCACCACAGACTGTGTGTTGTCATAGCAGTCTTTCCACAGGTCAGACCAGTACCAAGGTGCTGCCACTATAGGGGAGCCCCCTCGATCCTCCAGCTGGGCCACCCTCAAATGAGAAAATACAAAAAATACATTCAATGTGAATGTTTTGGCACTCATTCACTATTGTATTCCACAGTCTTAGACCTTTTTGCCAACCACAACTACGAGGATACATCTGGAGTGTGTCAAACAGCAGTTCAGCAGTTTAGTATTGCACTTCCACAAAGAGAGAGTGATTAAAAAAGAATGGTGTACACTGAATCAAGATCGATCAAAACACCAAAATCCAATAACACTTTGGTCCTACTTCTCCCAGAATTCAACTCAATAGCATTTCTCCAAAAGAAAAACTAGACGGACAGTGGGGGAAAAAATAGAAATGGGTTATTATTGGTTTTGACCTTTAGGACCACCGTACTTATTTGCTTACCTCCAGTGGCCAAAGGCAAGGGTGCTTCCAACAAAGCTCCAGCCAAGCATGCAGAGCAGCAGGCCCAGGATCTGAGCCAGTGTCCTCGACATCTTTTCAAACAAAGAGCCTTCGCCAGTGAACTCCAAATATTTACTGAAATGGTTCACTGTGATTTGAATGTGTCTACAATACGTCACCTATAAAGTTAGAAGACTAAAACATACATTTAGCTGAGCAAATAATGCCAGTTGTTAAGGTTTCTGTTGCCCTCTTACCTCATAATGGAAGTGGTCTGCTGGTAATTTAAAAAAAAAACATTATAGTCACAAGGGTTTCACATTAGAACCAAGGAGCTGCAGTCCTCTCACTGCAGCTACTGGTGTGTTTGTGTCGAGGCTTGAAAGCAGACCCTGTTTACTGTCAACCAGACCTGATCAGCCCGCTGCTGTTTTATTTATAGTCTAAATGATCACTCGAAGGCTGACAGCTCTGCTAGAAATTGATGTGGGTCTCAGTTTGTTATATTGAGTGAATGTATATTGTGTCTTTAACACGTAATAGAGGACAGAGGAACAGCAAGAACTGTTAAAACAACACAGTTTTTATTAATACAAAACACACTTCACTGGATTTGCTTTCATCACAGACTTATGATTGAATAGAAAAGTATCAGATCCTCAGTCCATCACATTTATTCACATTTGTCCCTCGCATAATGACTCAATTATTCAAATATAAGAGTTTTTCATGAACGGCCTTTTTTCACTCTTCGAACTGCCTGACAACGATGACACCGTCCGGCTGCTGCCGCTGCTCCTCGACTCGGACAAAGTTGATACGCTTGACCTCGACGAGAGGCCGGACTCTGACCCTGACCCCGAGCTTGATCCGGACCTGGACCCCGCAGACCCTGCAGACCTGGTGGTTCGCCCAGTCTTCGACGACCGCCCTGACTTGGCTGTGCGTCCGGATTTTGATGTGCGTTCTGATGTCGAGGAAATGCCAGACACGTCTGAGCGCTCAGACCTGGATGACAGCTCGGAAATGGAGGACACTTTGGTCTTGGAGGTGATGCCGGACACTGTGGACAGAGCTGTGGTGGACTTGGTTTGCTCGGGATCTGGTAGTTGCTGGACGTTGATTACCCTGGAGAGACAGCGAGAGATGAATTATTGTCAAACATGACCAGACTGCTGAGCCTTCATTACAAATACCCCTAATAGACCAAACGATATTTTTCAAATGTTGTTGTTTTATTCAGTTGACTATTCAATAATGGACATTTTCCTATTTTTTTCCCACCAAAATGTAATATGTTGTGTCTAAAAATACCAGAATCAGCTCATATAATATCCACCATTACTTTATCATTACGTTAGCCATGCTAGTCGTGTGGCTCTAGGTATGGTAATTTTGGTTGATCTGTTAATACTATTTCAAGAATTAAAGGTCCGCCATGGAGGATTTAATAGCATCTAGTTGAGGTTGCTACAAGCAAGTTACAAGCAACTGGATACCCCTCGTCTCAACCTTCCCTCTATTTCTAGCCCAGTGTTTGCTTTGTGGTTTCCGTTTTGGGCTACTGTAGAAACTTGGTGCAACAAAGCATACTCTGTAGGAGAGGTAAACTCATTCTAGGGTAAAAAAAACACAACGATTGTTAGTTTTGGTTGATTAAACAATAATGAAAACATAATTATACCATTTCGGCCCTTAAATCTTTCACATTGGACCTTTAAATACCTGCAGTACCCACGACATTCCCATCAGCCTTTGCATTCAGGGCAAATTTGCAAATGCCAGCATGCTAAACTCAAAGCTAAAACATTACTAATATAATGAAAATGGTAAATCTTAGCATGTAAGCATTGCCATTGTCAACATTAGCATTTAGCTCAAAGCACTTTCCAGAAGCGAGCAAATGTATCCGCTAAAGAATATACACTTGAAGACCATGATCAACATTTTAGAAAAATCATCTTTATGGATTATAGTCCAACAACATTAGACATTTTTTTCTTTAATTTTTAAGCCAGCAGCTTGTTAGCCTAGCTTGGCATATGGCCTGGCCATGGACGCAGGAGGACACAGCTAGTGTAGCAAAATCTAGCAGCAACAGAATCTGCCTACCTGACTGCTAAGCTAAGCTAATTCACTGATAGCTCTAGCTTCATTTTCAGAGCATAGACTTAAGTGCGGTATCGACCTTCTCATCACACTTGGCAACATCAACACTTGACAGGAACGCAAATAAGCATTTTCCCAAAATGTCGAACTCTCTCTTGGGATCAACTTTGGATTTGTTTTGCAGCCTAGCTGATGTCAAGCTGTCAATCAAACCAGACGCGTGACATAAGCAAGATCAATAATTTCCTGACACGTTTGCAGGTCATCCTCACCATCTGCAGCAGGATGTTGTTCTGGTTATGCTACATGAAATTAGGTTGAGGTGGAAAATGATGTGTTTTAAGTGTGAGCTGCAGCACTGGTGCAGATTTAAAGTCTCTGAGCTCCTTCTAGTGTTGAATTTAATAGACAGCATTGTTCTTTTTTTTCTTCCTTCCCTCGTGTACTGCTTTAGTACAGAAAGAATGCTTTCAAAACACCAGACCTCTGTTTACTCCAATGGCTTCAGGGTTATATTACAAAGTGAGAGGGAGTGTACCCATAATGAGCATCTGCACACTGAACGCTGGAATTTATTGGAGGAAGTGGGGAGTGAACTTATTTATATCCTTCCACCGACATGTTACAACTGGCACAACATGCGTGTATGTGTGTGTACTCACGTGACCTCTCCCCCACAGAGCGGCTTACACACCGACCACAGATAGAAGAAACCTCCAGTCGCGTGGAAGCATGAGCCGACCAAGCCGAGGAAGATCGGGGTGCCGAGGTCGTACCTGTCGGCGTTGGAACAGAGAGACTGTGAGAGAGAAATATTTAAGTTGGTCCTTCAGGGTTAAGTAGTTAAATGCAAGCCTGTTGACTTACTTCAGTCCGTCAAAGTTGGGGTTGAAGTATTCTACGGAGACGTACTGTGCGTAAACACTGTACCCTGATATGGACAGCGCACCTGAAGAGAGATCATGTTGGGAGACATGAGAAAACAAAAACAAAAAATCTTGGATACTGGTGACTACAAATAGCAGCAATATGTTACTGTGTAAAGACAAAACTATGATGTCTAAGAATGATGTAACCATACTTTAGGGATTACAGCTGGTGCTTTCTAAAAATACGACTCCTCATGGGGCCCTTTATGTGTACAGGTTGTACATATATCTGCTGACTGTCCTCTCATTAAAACTAGACATTACCACTGATTATGTGGCACCATCCACCGGCGTAGATCTTCTTGTACTTTGATCTGTCCTTTCCCCCAATGAAGGTGCACTCCATCCCCAACAGGCTGAGCACAAAGCCCAGCATGCCCAGGGAGAGAGCTGCCATCAGCAGGCCTCGCACTATCTGGATGGAGCCTGGAGACGCAAATAGACATCAGTGAGAGTCTAGATGTCAGTGGAGTGAAGTGGAGAGAGGAAAACGTGTCACCTACCCTCAACAGACCAGAGCACAGGGTAGTCGTAACAGTTGCTGACAGCAGTTGAGTCTGTAAAGCAGGATCTCCACAGGCTGGACCAGTACCAGGCCACCTTGATGATGGAAGAGCCCCCCATGCCCCCGATTGAGGTGATCTTCCAGCCCTCCATGGCCATGGTGCAGGCCACGAAGATCCATCCCAAAACGGTCATCAGGAAACCCCAGATCTGGACCACACGAATCTTCATCTCGGAGGCGTGAGTTAATCTCCAATTTATCTTATATTTTTAATCCTAAACGTTAATCCACAATGCAGATGTTGATGCTTTTCTTTCTTGTTTCGTCTTCCAGTTTTATGTCCCTTACTCATGTAGAGGACGGGGACACCCTGAGCTGAACTGAAGTGGCTTCCTACTCCACTGCTTTCCTCAGAAAAAAAGAAGAGGACGAGTGCATCACAGGTACAAATCAGGGGATGTGTTGTTGTTTTCCATATGTGACTGTGGATGAGAGACGAAAGTCGCTCAGGTTCCCACGGGCCTCATTTGAATCTGGACTGAGAATGCTCACCTAAGCATTTATCTCGAATTACATTTCATGCCACCATCATGGGCATTACCTCATGTGCAGGAACACGAGGGGAAGGAAGATCTGTTTATTCCATTAGTCCATGTATCATATTACTTTGTTTTCTTTAATTATGTCATTTTCTCAATATATGTTGTTTCTGGCATTGTAAGTTCAGTTAGTGCCCCACAGTATAGCCAAATGTCATAGTCATATATCCTTCCAGCAATTTTGCTCTTCCATAAAATTCAGGTCTCATAACTGACAGATAGGAATAAGAATAAATCAAAACAAAGCAGCAAAAGACAAGAATTCCTGACTTTTCTTTAGGTCCAGCTCCAAAATCACTACATTTCCCACAATGCAATTCAACAACATCTTTCATTAAACCCTCCATGCCACCTAAATGCCCACAGCTGCCAGACACTTCACCTCCACACCTCCTGTTGGTAACTGAGGCTTTTTTCTGACTTCATTAGTGAGGGGAAATTTAAAGTATCTTTAGTTTCAATAATGTGGCTGAATATGTGGGACAGGTTTAGTTACAAGAGGGCTTTAAATCAACTTTCATCATCATCTTTATAGTTCACAAAGCCACACCCCCAAATGTGGGCGTGGCTTTGTGATACAGCACAACATGGAGCAGGAGATGACTATTGGCTTCCACACACACCTCCATCACTTGCTTTGTTAGATGGGAAGGTAAAGAATGAGGCAAATTCATATTTTGGTGCATAATCACACTCTAACTGCTTTGCCAACTGACTTCCAATTAATTAATATTTAAGCTAGCTGCTACAAGCTGATGGTCAAATTGTATTTGTATGGTGGGCGGACATCTCGTTGCTCCATTTGTGATTGGATACATTCATGACCCCAGTTTTAAGATTAGTCATCAAAAATATTATAATGTTCTACATAAAGGCAAGAGAGGGGTTTAACATCAAAACATTGTTGACGACAACAATTAGAACAGGGGGACACAGAATTAGAACTTATAAAATATGTTTGTTTTTTTATTTCAAGTTTTTTTTAAGACTTTAAGAAGCAAAAAACATGGAATTGAATCACATTGCTCAAGATTTTACCAAAAATAGTGTAAATGACCTTTAAATATTCTGTTAAATATGCAATAACACTGCCGCTATGACCTAAGCATCATTCTTGGCTTTGCCTCCGGCCTTAAGCTGCTAGTTATTAGTAATTATACCAAGACCTCGCTGTGCTGTGGGTCTCATAATCACAGCACAACGTCTTTGTGCCATTATAATTAGAGTTAAATCTGAGGTAATGAGAGTTAGGGGGAGTGATGAATGTTCGGCGGGGATGAAAGAGCTCCTCTTTGTTTCTGAGTCCTTTCGGCTTATGACAAAGTTATTGGTGTAGGTAGGGAGTTATTGGAAATGGTGGACGGCTCGGTAGCCTTAATTTGTTTGGTGAGGGTGGGTTTAATGAGCTAAAAAAGGAAGAACACATGTAAACAAAGGAACACTTGTGTGACCTGAGCTGACCAGGCTTTGAAAGAAAGAAGTAACATGAATAAAAGAAATATTAAATGAGTCAAAGTTGTTTCTAATTTTGCTCATGTATTGTCTTCACAGTTAAAAGTTCAATATTGGAGGCCACGATTCTGCCACTTATTGTGTAGTTCCCTCAGATCTGTCAACCATTTGTGCATTAATGCTGCTCTCTGCTGGTGTGACTGCAGTAATGGGTGGAGGGACATGGCTCTGTGCCGTCAGCTCAGATCAATAAGTAGGTCAGTGGTCTTCTCGAAACACCTCATCATGCTTAAAGTATCTGATCTGAACACACAATGATGTTTTAGGCATGTGTATGCTGATAACATCCATTACTGTTTTGTTTTATATAAGTATACAGTATTTAAAGGTAGAATAAAAAACAAAATAGAGAATAATATGAAAATGTAACATAATGTTATGTAGCACAATTTAGAATCTAGAGACATTTATGGTCCCCAGTGGATGAACCTTACCGACTGTTGGGCCCTTGACTCTTCCTTTAGTGCCATAAACAGTCCAGACTCATAACTAATCCGGGTTATTTTCACTATGGAAATATTTCGGAGTGATGTTCATGGTTCCCAGATGATGTATCTGAATGAATGTTATCCTAACAATTCCTCTCGTTGAGGCTGACTTTTTCATTTTTGGTTGAAATGTCTGAACAACTACTGGATTGTCTGCCATTAACTTCAGCGAAGACATTTATGTCTCCTTCAAGTTGAATTGTTATAATTCTTTTTTTTAAAACAAAGAAATTCTTCATTTATTTGCTCAATTAGTCATATAAGAGGATAGATAAGCTACATTATTGTTAGCAGATGCCTGTCCTCTTTTGCTGCAATAACTTTAGAGATCCCTTCACTTTGCTTTCAGCTCCGTCATCAGGTCAAAGTTTAACCCAAACAAACTAATGACATCCTCATTAGCCGCAGTTGTGCTTTGTGTTTGGAGCTTATCGGCTAATGTTGCCATGTTAACACACTGATATAAGAACATTAGCGGGGATAATGATCAGCATCTTAACGCACTGACATTGAGCATTTAACTCGAAGGATAAACTGTGTTGAAGTGCAGCTTTCTTAGAGCACAGCTGTGGATTTTCTGACAATGTAAAAATATATTTGTGACTAACTTTTGTGTTTTAGAATGTATTTAATTTGAAATGAAAAGGAGTTTAATACATTATGTTTTGCAGTTTGAACATAATAGTATCACCATACAATACCATCATTATATCAGACAGCATTGTGCAAAGCCCAGGACACCTGACACTTGTTTACGGACGCAAGGCGCCGGAAAGCGGAGGGCAGCTACTCTCTGCCAGCTGGTTCAGGTATCCAACCTCTGGGCCAAGAGGTTTTGCGTAACATAGCCTGGGGTTCCTATTGATAATAATTTCGAGGTGGAGATGGATGGCTGATAGGAGGGAAAACCTCCGGTCGGACCTCCAGGTCTACATAGCCATCTCTGGGGTCAGATTTGACCCAGTGACCCGAGAAAGGCCTTCATGTGATCCATCCACAGTGTCCTCTATTTCCTTAAAGTAACAGGAGAAGGTTAACTGGAATTACGTTGTCTCATATATACATTTTTAGCTCCTTTTAATTTCTTAATACAATAACATTTGGTCACATTTACAGAATATAATGTGTCCAATAATGGAAAACACTGTAAAAAAATTTAAAAAATCATATCTAACAAGCTCACGCAAAAGGTTACTTGGTATCTGTGACATCCTCTAGTTTGAATGTTGAAAAATTATAGAAAAATACATATTTAATACATCCCATCTATGTGAGACAGGCAGGAAGGGCCAGCCTGTTGAAGGTGACCGGAGAGTTTGAACGCTGTTTTGTGCCAAATCAAATTTCCTGCCCTAAAAGAAAAAAACAATCTTTTACTTAAGAGCCATTGACAGAAATGTCCCAAAAAGCAGCCGCATTAAAAGAGGAGTCTGGCCCCTAAAATCAATAACCCATGTAAACTGTCACATGAATTTCACTTTTAAAGCCATTCCTTTTCACATAGTTCAAGCCCAGGAGTTCATGAAAGTGATGGTGGTGAAATAGTCTCCGGTGACCACAAGCTTTTATGGTGAATTCCACCATCTAGTCACGTAACAGCACGAATGGAATCAAATTTCAGACATAGGCATTTCTTCCAAACTGTCTCGAAGGCCCTCCCGCTTCCTTCTGGAGGCTGTTGGCTGTCTTGCTGTGCTTGTTGCGTGCTGTCACAAACGACGCCGCTCCGGTGTAGGAGTATTCAGCTCTGAAAAAAACAAAAGAAAAAGCCCCTAAAACTCAGAGACACGCTATGTTTTGACCCCAGCTTCAGTCAAGCACCCTTTGGCATAACACTTGAGGACAGTAACAGCTGCGGAGGCATGTGATTTTAAAGTAGAGCTGCAATGCTACAATGGGTCCAGTTATTTCATTACTTTCAGTGACACTTGAACGAGAAGTAAGCTTTGAGGATTTTCTATTTCTAGTCCCAAAACATCTCGGAATGTTAATGAGCATGAGAAAGACTTTCCTGGATATGTCTTTTTAATTCGGATCTGCACCAGAAGTTAATGGGATCTATTCTGGACTGAGACACATCCTCCATCAAAGTTTCGTAGAAATCAGTTCGGCAGTTTTTGTGTAACACTGCTCACAAACCAACCAATGAACACAGGTGAAAACGTAACCTCCTCGGCAGGGGTGTTGCGGGGCTAGCTAACAGCCCTGTAAGGCCAAACTAAATGCTAATGTCGGCATGCTAACACGACCACAATGACAACGCTAACATGCAGATGTTTAGGTGGTTTTATGTTTAGCAAGTTGAAGCATGTTAAAACGCTAACACTTGCTAATTAGCTCAAAATAATACCATCGCTGAAGCTGAAGTGTGGCATTTGTTTAGTAATATTGGACAACTTATTAAACTGACCTGATGATGGAACTAGGTGAAAGTGGATCACATGAGCGCCGTTAACAAGATTTCATGGCAGTCCATGTAATAGTTACTGAGATGTTGTGAGCTATTTCAGACCATCTTTAGCCTGCCGGCGTGGCTGAGAACAGATATGGTGTGCCCTATTTCACATGACTTCAGAGAAAAACGCATGAGGGAGTTCCATTACAAGGTGGTCAGCCATCAAATCTCTGGAAACTACATGTATCCTTACTGGCCTGGGACCAAATCTATCTAAATTCTGTCTTTCTACTCCTCTTAGTTTTCTCGCTTTATCCACAATATAAGGATCTGCTAAGTTGGACTGACTGTTGACAAAATTATGATGAAGGACGTCACCAAGAGAGAAGATTATTCTCTGGCTGGTGCAACACTTCCCTATAGGTGCCCTCTATCAAGGTGACTTTTACTTTGAAAAGGTCCTCATTACTGCAACAAAGGAAACATTCAGTCTTCAACAGCCGCGTAACTTATCGAAACGACGATCGTACAATTTGCTGTGTAGGTTCAGCAATTATGAGACAAGATGTTGAGAGAGATTACGGGATGTTTTCCGACTGTAACGATCTCTCCATTGCAGTTAAAGTAATTATTTAAATTGCCTGATTGAGTTAGCAGCTCAGTGCATTTTAGAGGCCGTCCAAATCAGATTTCCCCGAAGCCCTTGTCGCTGATGACAGATGCGGGATCACATTATTAGTGTCCAGCCAGAAAAAAATCAAGCAACTTGCCTCATGCTAAAGCCTTCGGACAGGGAGAGACAGAAGATAAGTCCTCCAAGGATGCACAGCACGGATCCAGCCCAGCCGATGAAGAGAGCTGCTCCCAGCTCAAACCTACAAGCGTTCATTGAAAAACTAAATTAAATGTATGTCTGGAATTCCTTTCATCCGCATGTGGTTATGATCTGCCATCAAAGATATCTTTCTTGTAGTCCTGAATACCTACTTCTGAGCAACAAAGAGTGGGTCAAAGAAGTCAGTTGTGATCCTGTGAGCATATATGGAGCATGCAGTCAGAGAGCAGAGGCCTGCGGAGAGAAATAAGAGGATTAGGACTTAAATCAAAGCAGAAGGAGCTGATGATGTGATTCGGTTGAACACTTAATTCATTCCAAATGCTACATCCACAGTGAATCCAGACATAGAGACATATGCAGCATGGGTGTTTTACCGTTAAGAATGAAGTGGAAGCCCGAGAGGACGGTCAGGCGAGCCTTGGTGGTCTCCGAGCCTCCTATTTTCGTGCACTTCATTCCTACCAAGGCGAGGATGGCACCAAAGAAACCCAGACACACCGAGGCGATCATCAGACCCCTGCACACCTGGATATAGGCTTCATGACAGAAGCAGAGAGTGCTTTAAATTGGTGGTTCCAAACATTTTTGCTTCGCGACCACTATAAAAGAGCTGTGTCCAGAAGTTTGATAATGTTAGCAAATTTTAGGGCTGGAAGAGATATATATGAGGCATATTTACTTATTTTGTATGAATAGTTAGACGTTTGTAACAGTTATTGACATTTTTTGCCAAGAGTTTGCCTTCAATCACCATGGTTCATCACAATTTTATAAACCACAAGCTAAGTTAAGATAACAGTCTCTCAACTGTAGCTTTAGGCTATATATAGCAGGTTTCGCTAAAAGTGACAAACCAGCAGAGAATTATTTATTTAATTAGCCAATGTTTTGCAACCAGTTTTGTAAAAATCAAAAATAAATTGACCTTTAGCGTCTTTTGTTTTTGGGGCCTGAGGTTCTTTTTTGTTCGCTCTTACCACTCTCATAGTGTTGTTTTAGGCATCAGGCATCAGTTTTCCATGAAAAAAAAGCTCTAATAAACCTCTTAACAGCACCAAGTACAAGACAGTTAGCAACTAGCTGTTGGAGAGGCGGACACCACCCCAACATTTTCAGTGGCCCCCCCTCTGGGCCCCATAAAAAAACTTTCTGGGGACGCCCCTGCTCAACACCAATGGGCAACAGATAAGAAGTGGTATGTTTGAGACTGCATGAAAGTCTCAAATCACCTCAGGACATTAGAATTCGAACATCTAATAGCACTTCCTTTCCTTGTTTTTACAAGCAAGTAATGGGAAGCGACCTCTGTCTGACTTGATGACTTTCTCAGATTGCTTCATTCAGTCCAGCTCTGCTCATTCACTGACATATTCCTCCTCTGGCCTTTAACTTTAAATGCTGTGGTTGTTTGCAGCCAGAAGCCAGAGTCAGAACAGGAGATATCAAGTTCCATTTGTTTACAACGGTGTTGGTTCATCCGAAACCAGCAGGTGTTCTTTTTTGGTCCAATCAGATGGACAGAAATGAGACACACGCACAAAGACCTCAGAAAGACGGTAAGACTCACCATCCAGAGCCAGCATTGAAGGAAAGTCCTTACAGTTGGACACACCAGTGGAATCAGTCACACATGTTTTCCATAGGTTGGACCAGAAGGTAGCTGTGGTGATGACCGTCCCGTCCACAGAGGACACCTTCCAGTAGTCTGTAGGCAGTGTGGATGACACCAGGATCCAACCCGAGATGGTCAGGAGAAAGGCAGTAATCTCTGTTGCCATGTTGCCCATTTCTTCCTGTGACTTGGAGGTCCGGACTGGGACAGGACGGAGATCTTTCCCTCTGGAGTGACACAGAGGAGGTGGGAGGGTCGGGCCGGGCCAGGTGCGTCAGCAGAACTCTGCTTCTCCTTCACCTGTTCGACCGAGCATCCGCGCCAGAGAACCAGCACCTTTAAGTGCACATCATTCAGTGACGCACAATCAGTTGTGGTGTGTTGTGTCTGTGTGTGGCGGTGGGAGGGGGTGCAGACGCTGGTCATCACTCCACACAGTGTGCATGGGGTCTGCAAGGGGATCTGCAGGAGGAGGAAGTCTTTAATTGAAAGGATCTGAAAAGTCTTTGACAGGGAAGGAAGACAAGATGAGGAATAGAGATAGGATACGTTTGTACTGTTGACTGACAGAAAGAATGAATGATGGACTCGTTTCATAAGGGTTTAATTCTTGGCCTCTTATCACAATGATGCACCAGAATCTAACAGTTTTCTGACTACAGTGCTAAATAAAGGTTGAAAGATAATTCTGTACTAGTTTTACAGTATTACAGCTCCATCAAGTGGCAAAATGGAGGGACTGTTTCAAGCCATCTGGGCATTTCCTCAGTTTTCTTCAGCAAACTTACTCAGTATCGTATCGGGGCCTGTAATTGTATTAAAGTATATTGCTTGGCACGTGTGTTTCTACAGGAGTTATGACATGAGCTCCTGTACCCCATCACCTTCAAATGTGATTGATTTCAAACAGGATGGTATTTAACAATGTTAGGCTACTATCATTACAATATCTGTTTCATAGACAACTGATCCTTGGTTTCGACTTTTTACCTGCCACAATAGCGACGAGATTCCCTAAGGATGCTTATTTTAGCCTGTTGGTCCACCAGTCAAAATTTTGACCAGATGGATGAAGAATTAAGGGATCATGCATCACCACATTGGCCTTTTGCTGGTTAACGATAACCTGTACAACTGATAAGATACCCATCAGTCTTAACTGTATGTGTTTAGTGATAATTAGCAAATGACATCTTTGTCAACTGTTTTTTACTATTTGATACTGTTCTGTTATTGTGACCACAGTCGTATTTGTTCATCAAAAGTAAGGAAAGGTCTTGCTTGTGTAACCACCGCCTTAGGTTGGTGTCTGTGCATGTGGGCTGTTTCCAGTTGATTGATTTCTGTGACAAAAATACCCTGACACCACTATCTGCTTTAAGTATAAGTTATTAATACTACACTACAGAAAGTGGTTGGGCGGATGGTTCTTGTCACCAACCGCTCAACAAGAAGTTCAAGTTCTGCATTCAAGTATCACAACTTGTTACACAACATATTTGAATGTGAAAGGAAATATGATACAGAATGTCTCTTACCAGTTTTGAATTATTATATATTGGATCAGTAGTGATACAATAACTTTTAAGCAATACCCTGACATGGGTGGAGCAAGTTGGAGCTAGTTTTAGGCAATGTATTTAAAATGAGCTGAAAACTATCGGTTGTTTTAATCCTCATCATGTGTTTTGTTTCTAAAATCTCATCCTGAAAGCAACTCCAACTGTTAAATATATATATTTAGTGAAGCAAAAGTAATAGGAGAAAGTCTAGGTGCTGTATCGTAGGCAACTGGACTTCTTTCATCCAAGAGGCTTCTTCAGTTCTAACTAACTGGGGGAGGAGTCGCAGGCTTTTAAACTCTACGTGGGAGTGTCCTTCCAGAGTTGTTACCGGCCTTCATGTGGATTGCTATAGGTGAGCCCGGGTGTGAATGATTGTTAAGCTGTCTGGGGATGGAACTCAGTACAGCATTGTAGGTGGGTGATAGGTAATGTAGGCCACCTCCTCTGTTCAAAACTAGACAGTGGAGTGGAACGACCGTCTATGTACTTACAGACATACTGCAGCCGTCTAGTTGTGTCTTTTCCTTATCTTTTTAAAAAATACGTATCAGAAATCTACCTCTATTTGCACATCCATTTGCACTGTTTCACTTCCATTTGCACTGTTTACTGTAGCTACTGTTCATTTTATATATTATACTTTATATCTTATATTTTAACTTTTATTTTATTTTTAATTCTATTCTTAAGGTTAGGGTTTTTAATTTTGGTTTAATGTATGTCTAATATGTTTTGTATTTTGTATGCTACTGGATACTTGAATTTCCCTCGGGATAAATAAAGTATCTATCTATCTATCTATCTATCTATCTATCTATCTATCTATCTATCTATCTATCTATCTATGTCCCCCTCCCCCATACACACACACTAGTCTTACATACATGTCTTACAGTTCACGTTTGTGTTATCTGCACAGTGCTGTCACATTCTGTTCTGTGTCATAGGTTGTCTTACCAGAAGGCTTTGTGATTAACCCGTGTGTGTCCTGTCTCAGCTCAGTAAAGGGCTGTTGTCAACAGGGTGAATGAGGCTGAAACGTGAGGAGAGATAGTGAGGAAATGTGGTGGAGAGAAAGGGCAAAGGACAAGAAGTCAGAGTAAAAATGGTAAGTCACAGAATAGTCAAAGTAAAAAGGCAAATATGAAAGTAACCAAACCTCTTAGCAGAAAGAGGCCATTTACTAATTAATTAAAATCCTAATCTTGTACTGAAAACTGTTTGCAGCACTGTGGGTGAACTTTTTTTTACAAGCAAGGATTAGATCTAATCTCTTATTTCAGATAAAGGGGGATTGTTTCCGGGGGAAATAATTACCAAAAACATTTCCACCGGAGACACTGGAGCTGCCCCCTGCTGCCCCTGATCGTGGGTTCAATAAACGGGCACGTGTAACGTGTTCCCGTAATCAGCGCTCCAGGAAACTCAGGTGTTTTACTGTCAGTGTGAAGGTGCTGAGAGTGTTGTTCCCTAAATCTCTAGACATTTGAAGCCTTGATGCCGCGTTTCCATAGTCGCTGTTGCCGAGCAATGTCCAAGGGGACCCTAATCCCGTAAACCTGCTAATGAAAGGGAAGCAGCTGGAACAGGTTGTTATCTGTGTTAACCTGTTGATAAAAGTCCATTTCGACCATGAATATGATAAAGACCCTTTCCATTGGAAATCATGAATTGTTAATGCGGGACAGGAGCAGATTCCTTCCTTGTTACCCAGGATGTTTATCTGTAACTCAGTCGAGAAGGATGAAAGAGAGTGATATTGAATGTTAAAAAAGCTTCTTCTTTGGCATCAAGATCCACGCATTATTCCCTGAGAATTCAACAGAAATGTCGAGAAACGCTACATACACGCTACATCTCGCAGCGTTAAAGAAAGTTGAGAGCAAAATTCCTGGATCCGTCCCTCGAACAGGATCTACACCAAAAGTTAACAGGATCTACTCTGGGCTGAGCAACAGGGTTCCCTAAGGATGCCTGTTTTAGCCTGTTGGTCCGCCAGCGTAGTGCCCCCAGTCGTATTTGTTCATCAAAAGTAAGGAAAGGTCTTGCTTGAATGTGTAACCACAGACTTAGGTTGGTGTCTGTGCATTTGGGCTGTTTCCAGTTGATTGACTTCTGTGACCCTGACACCACTATCTGCTTTCAGTGGTGGAAGAGGCATTCAGAGCATTTGCTTGAGTAAGTTAAGTTATTAATACTTCACTACAGAAAGTGGTTGGGTGGATGGTTCTTGTCACCAACCGCTCACCAAGAAGTTCAAGTTCTGCATTCAAGTATCACAATTTGTTACACAACATATTTGAATTTGAAAGGACCTATGATGCAGAATGATGGAGACCCGTTCTCCATCCAGGTTTCATCGCAATCCGTTCTGTAGTTTTTGTGTGATCCTGCCGACAAACCAACCAACCAGCACGCAAACGGACATCGGCATCGGTTGCAGGCTACTTCATTTTTCAGGGCAGAGTGCTAATTAGCAAGTGTTAGCTTGCTCACGTGCTGAACTAAGATGGTGAAAATGGAAAGTAACAACCCTGCTAAACATTAGCATTTTATTCTGTTTTTGCCTTTCCCCCTTGTGCGCTGATTAGTTGCCCTTTCAGATGCATTGTGTGGTGTTAAAGCAGTGGCTCTGGTCAGTTCCCTTCCCATTCTCCGCTATTTTTAATCAATGATTAAATGGTAAGGAAAGCAAGAACACGAAAAAGGATTCAAGTTAATTTTAGGTGAAATGTAGGTCAGCATGTTATCAAACTCTTGTCGTTTATTCATATTCATTTCACTTTGTTTCACTCCATGTTGTCCCCCTGCTCATCCTCGCCCCAGCTCGCCCCCTGCAGCGGCTATATGCCACCCCCAGGGCTGGAACCACTGTGTTAAAGTCCTTGAATCCCTGAACCCTCCGTTTTTACCGTTACACCTGTTTTTCTTCTGTTTGTCACCAAAAACTAAAAAGTAGTTTCGCACAGTGCTGCTTACAACGTTTACTTCATCTGTACCTGAACAATAAGACATGCTGAATTAAAACTGTAAACCGTAATTAAAGTTAAAGAAAGTGAGTGCGTCTTCCCGTGTGCTTGTTGAAGGGAGAAAAGAACCTGGCACGATGTGAGGGAAAACTAGGCCTATCACACGCCGGGGGTTGCATGGGAAAGGAGTGTTGATCCTCTGCAGATGAATGTTATTGGGCTGAGTTCAGCTGCCTGTAATAATCTCCTGCTGGCTTTTCTCCTCCAGCCCTTTCCCCAGTCGGGGCTAGCTAAACATCAACAGGGGGATAAATGTGCAAGGTGTGAGGGCCAGGGAAACACCGGTCTGTTATCACTAGTATCGTCAGTATCAGGATAATAGTTTATCTTGGTTACATGTGAATGGTTGGAAGTTTTCTTATTAAAAAAAAAAGGGAATAGGGGAGTGGCGGGAGGCGTTTCAGACTCCCTAATCACTCCCCAGTCTTTTATTACAGTGCAGGAAACACCTGCAGTGTGTCAGAGGGCATCTGTCATCTACAGCCTGCCCTTTATTTACAGGATATCCTCTGTGCGTGTGGTTCTCTGTGTTTGTGCAAGGGATCAGAAAGACCAGCGAGAGTGCAAGCAAACAAAATTAGCTCGGTGGGAATTTTCATGCGGTCCGCCGTCACTGTGGACGAGTTGTGATTAACAAACGGCCCGACTCTCCCATTTTGCTTAATGTATCAGCACACTTCCTCTTATCCAAAGTGACACATATTACTCGTCACGAGATAAAGCCAGGCAGTGAGAGTACAGGGCCGTACAAGCTGGAGACCATGTGTGTGTGAGCCAGACAGATACGGGGAACTGGGGATTTTGCTGAGTAATAGTGACAAGAAGTAGAGCTCACGCAATCCCCCCCCC
>OMLP01045602.1:54386-79414 GCA_900302685.1 Spondyliosoma cantharus
ATTTTTTTTGGGGGGGGGGGGGAATTTGTACTTCAGGCAAGTGAAATTCCCACATTTGTAGATCTTTTCTGTAATTCACAACCTGTGGAGTTTTCTTATAAACAAACTTCTTCTACTATACTCTATATTGTGTGTATTCTTCAGGTCAAACAATCTTGTCGTTTTCTTCCTTCTAAGTCACATGCAAAGCTGTTTTTTCATTTGACTCCAGCATTGATTGCTTCCAAGTTTACAACTTTGAGAAATAGCTCTCTTGAGATAAACAGTCCTGTCTCGGGGTGCTGTAAACCACTGTGCACTGTTTTGCCATCTGATAAACCTTTAAAATCAGCACAGTGTTTCCCCTAGAATGAAGTTGTAGCAGCGTCACACCCGCAATTTTACCCTGAAGCAGGCCATGATCATCCCCGTTCCTTAAGTCAGCAGCCTCAAGCTTTTAATCACTTCAGGCCAGTCGCCCTCACTTCTCTTGTAATAAGAATCTTTGAAAAGCTTTTGAAAATGGAGCTCTTGAGGGATACTGAGCATGCACTCACCCCTGTGCAATTTGCCTAGGACACACTGGTATGCTACTGAGGATCACCTTACTTATCTTTTGATTAAAACCTAGAGGGGAATAAAATGCATTCTAGATTGCTTTTTATGAGTTTTCCTCAGCCTTTAATACTGTCAGGCCCACATTTTTGCCATGATGTTTTGAGTTGAGTCGGGCTGTATAATGTATTTTTTAACAAACAGACCACTAGGGGTGAGAGTGAATGGCCATTTAACAGACTTACGATGATGCTCTACTAGCCAGCGCTGTGTTCTCACCCTTACTTCATATTCTGTATGCAAAATAAATATTAGAACTGGATCATACTGACATTTGCTGAGGATTCGGTCATTCTGAGTCTGCTAGCTTTTGTCCAAGACAAAGAATGTGGTGGTAGATTTCAGAACCCAGGCCTCAATCTCTGAGCGTACGATCATTAAAGATCAGACTATTGACTGTGTACATGTCTTCAAGTATCTTGGGACAGGGATAGATTCTGAACTGACCTTTGGGAAGAATAGTGTGTGGTTTGCTACTGTTCTGGATTCATGATAATAAAATCATGGTGTTCTTCTTTTCTTGGGCTCTTTTATTGGCTCAATCTTGTCCTTTCCTTTGAGTCATGGTTTGGTAACTTGTGTCAGGAAAACTAAATATCTTTAAACCAAATTGGGAACTGGGTGAGATCAGAGCCTTATTTCTCAAAGCTGCAGTGTAAGGGGAACTCTATTCTTCAGGACTGTTGACATTCTGAATCCTAGCTCCTGCTGTCAGTTTGTGACCCCTCGGTGGAGAACAAAACAATACACAGATACGGCAGCTTTTGCACTAATAAACAATGCTAGCAGGGGATACAATAATGATACATTTTATATAGTATTTGTTTGGATCTCCTTTCAAAATGTATGGCTGTTATTTCTTGTTTTTAACTGTGGAATTCTGAATCTCATATCTGCACAAGAAATGTTTTTATTTGTTGAAAAAGTAAACAGAAATGTATGTAAGCCAATCAAGTGAAACAGTTTTTTGACTTGCAACGATGTCTGCATGAGTCATGAGACTGTAGTCGAACCATAGACCTCAAAACGTGACGGCTAGTATTTTTGTCACTATATAGACGAGCATTAATCCATGAAGCCTTGAAGGTGAATTTTATGTATTGTTTGTCAAGTCAAGCATTTCCAAAGTTATCGGGAGGTTTCCTCACAAAGTACGGGTTGTGATGGACAACAACAAAACAGCCTAGGTAGATGATGATAAATATGATGTGCGCTACACTGTTTATGCAAAGCCCAGTTTTACAACATGTGCAGGAACAGACAGTTTTCAGAGTTTATGTCTAGTTCCAAACACAAACTCCCACAACAGAAACACTCCTCTTCCAAACATACACCCACGTGAACTCCACAGCTGCTGAAGGTGCTCTGGTTGTGTCACCCATATTTAGAGAACAGTCGGCTGTTCTGTCTTTTTTTATTTGGTGTAGAAATGTGGATTTCACAGGACCAAGCCCTTGATTTTTACACACCGCCATTGCTGGGCTACATATTATCAGTTGTAATATCACAGCTTCTCATTGTGAAATCTGAATTCATCGGTAGCTGAATGAGCATGAAATCCTTAAAGCAGCTGTCCATAAAGCAGCCACGCTCTGTTTGTCACAAGTCATTATTTGATAGCGTTGAAAAGTTGCCATGAAGAGCAAACATTGCGATACAGAATAAGTCTATCCATATAGCACTGGCGGCACCACAGTGGAGGAAAAAAGGGTAAAATAAATGGAAAACAGAGTCTGAATTTTTTTTGTAACAGATGATATATTTAATGAGTGAGTATACAGATAAATTTTGTCTTTCAGCTCTGGAAAAGAATCTAAAAATCAATATTTATCAAGTCCTAAGCAAAGACCAAAACTAACAATGAATATATACTGCTGCTAACAAGTATTGTGTGTGTCCAAAGCCTGATATATCTTATTCCTCTGTGCTATATAGATTTATTGTTAAAAATATCAGTGAGCCACACCGTTGAGTGACATGTTCCTTTAATTGCACACCATGTCGTTCTGCCACAATGAGCTCTAACGGTGTATTAATCCGTTGCGGAAAAAATACTTCCGTGTTCTATTTCCTCTTGTTTGGAAAAACTGCAGTGATCAGGAGTTTCAGGAGATAGCTGAGCATTAAAAAACATTTATTATATTGCACAAACAAAAAAAAAGCATCAAATAAGATTGCACCTTTTTATGTGGCAGACACTGGGATCATGAGGTCCAGATGGCTACCAAAGAGCTGCGGAAACCTCAACTCTCAAAAGCCATCATCAAGTGCTACTGGAAACCGTATGCAGTGCTGGGATTCTTTACCCTCCTCGAGGTAGGTGTGATAAGCTTTTGAAATGAGCTGAATAAGGTCTATAATCTGTTGCACAAACACTTCTAATTGAGTTGTAAAGCATTAATAAACAGACCATTTAAAACCAGGTGTTCTTGTTTTGGCAGCAGCATTTTCAACACAAAAGAAATGTAACAAATATTTTTAAACAGGAGATTTCAGCTCAGCAGCTAAATCAGTGCACTGTTAAGCAGATTTTGATCAGAACACGCTGTGGTTTAATTGTTAATAATCGCCCATCTTCACACTCACATGTTTACCCCTCATCCCCCTCTCCGCATATCAGGAAGTCATTAAAGTGATCCAGCCGGTCATCTTGGGGTTGTTGATTCGGTACTTTGAAGATTACGACCCAGAGGACAGTGAAGCTCTTCACTGGAGTCTGGGCTACGCCGCGGCCTTGTCTGTATGCAGCATTGGCCTGGCGCTGCTCCATCACCTCTACTTCTTCTATGTCCAGAGAGCAGGCATGAAGATCAGAGTGGCCATGTGTCACATGATCTACAAGAAGGTCAGTAGGCGGACAACTGAACACACATGTCATGCAAAGTCATTCCTGAATTCTTGTCCTTGGCACAATCTGCCAATTTCAGTCATGTCATTCTGCAGATTCGAATTGGCACTTTCTCTTCTTGTGATAAGTGCTGCTTCACTGATGATTCTCGCCTCTTTACAGGCTCTGTGTCTGAGTAGTTCGGCCATGGGAAAGACCACCACCGGCCAGATTGTCAACCTCCTGTCCAATGACGTCAACAAGTTTGATGAAGTGGGTGAAATTAAGACAACAAGAAGCAGAGGGGCTGCTAATTTTGCTGCAGAGTCAAGGCAATACAAAATGGCAAACAATTTCATTAACCTTCTCAGCCCTTTTTGTAACTACTTGTCCACCATCTATTGAAGGAAACCGCGTCACTGCCGCCTCACCCTAGTAGCACTGTGGACTCTGCAGAGATTTTAAAGGACGCTTTTAAAGGAAAACTCGACAAAATGAATGCGATTACAAAAATGTTCATTAAAAGGAAGTGTGTCTTTGTGAAAGAGGTTGATTGTGTGTGCCTCCAGATTTACAACGGGGCACACGGTTTGTGGTGGCTAGTTTTGCAAGGAAAAAATCTCTGTTTCTGAAGAGCAGCGTAAAGATCGTACATAAAGTGTTTGAAACTGCTCGAAATTGTAACTGCTCGGCTAGCATAATAAAGCACTCTCTGAATAAATAGCTGGATTTCTGTTTCAAGAAATAAGATAAGTCAGAGAGCCTAATTGTTTATACCTGTCCCCTGAAATGAAAATGACTCCACTCGAGCCTCGCTTGTGCTCACTCTGTTTTGAAAAAGCTTGAAAGTGTGCCTTTCAAAAAACGGGTCTCCAGATAGTTTATAAAAAGGAAAAATTGATCTAAATTTTCATTATTTTTATTCTACAGAGATCAAAGTGACAAGAGACAGAGTGATCTCTCGAGCAACCTTACCTTTCTCTTGACAAGATACTTACTGTGATTTTAGCTGGGTTTACCTCAGTATCCTATTGAGAGAGCTGCTGTGTCAACACCATCTTCACCTCCACCTGCTGCTGGGTCCCTCAGTGTGTGCGACTTGTGTTTTAGTTGTATTATGTTTCTATTATCTTGCAGGGTTAGGGGTTAGGGTTATCTTTTTAAACATCTGTTGCACTAATATAATCCAAGCTAAAGGTTTTGCCCAACAGTTTCTCTCCTGTGAATTGAATTGGCTGAAGTAACTGTTTTGTAATCAGGATTAAAAAGTATTTCATGACTTCTGTGATGTAGATATTTTTCCCACCTGGATGATTCAGAATCTATTTTGACTAGTTACTGTATCATGTTTTTTGTTAAGTGAAAAAAGGGAGTGTAGTCTGGTGATGTAAACTCAAGGAATGCACAATTGACCTCATTTTACGAGTCACCACTCATGAATCGTTAGAGGCACGGTGACAGCTGCAAGATGAAATGTGTTGATGGGTGTGATTTATTTCACTATTAAGAGTGTGGTTACAGTGTCTCACGCCAGTGCTACCCTGACTGTTCACAGGCATGTGTCTCCTAGCGCAAAGCACCAGATCCAGTTAGCATGTTTGAGTTTCGTTTTAATCAGAGCCTGCTGTGAACTCTCCAGTTTCTTGAGGGCATTTTGTTTCTTGGCAGTGGGGCTGTTAATTAGACCATGCCCGTGCTTTCATGCTGGGTTAGATTAAAGTCTTTTGTAACTAACTGTCAAGTGACTCCCCCTTTCTTTAAAAAAATCCCAGAATTAAATGATAGGAGATGATCACACATGCTTCTTCAGAACAACCTTGGTCATCGCGCCGTGACTAAAATGTGACTGACGGATAGTTTTGTCCTGCTTGTGTGCGCTTTTCTGATAATGTTACAAATTATTCAGGGTAAATTCTCTTTAACAGGTGACGATCTTCCTGCACTTCCTGTGGGTGGGGCCTCTCCAGGCAGCTGCAGTGGTGGGGCTGCTGTGGGTGGAAATCGGTCCATCATGCTTGGCAGGCATGGTGGTGCTCATGTTCCTGATGCCTGTGCAAACCATGTTCGGAAGGCTGTTTTCTAAGTTCAGGTAACAATTCTACTCAAGCTGTCACCGCCCCCTTACTTCTTGTTGCTGTGTCTGCGTGTGTCGTTGGCAGTGATAATGGAGGCAGATTTTCAACTTGAGTCACAGTAATTTTTGAAACAAGATTCTTAAATTCCATGCAGAAGTGAAAGACTTGTATTTTCCCAGCTATCATATGACAGCTCTAGCTTGCTAATGTATTAACGTCATGAGTTAGTTGAAATCCCAGAGTGGATTATTCATAAATTGAGCTGTAACTAATGATTATTTTCTTCCTTAATTAATATGTAAATTATTCTAATTGATTAGTCGTTTGGTCTATAAGATGTCAGAAAAAAATGCTGTCCTCAAATGTCTTGTTTTGTCCACAACCCAAAGAAAATATTCACATTTAAGAAGCTGGAATCAGAGAATTTTCTCTTTTTTCCCTTAAAAACGTACTCAAACCTATTAATTGATCATCAAAACTGTTGAAGATTACTTTAGTAGTCATCAAATCATTGTTAATGCAGTTGAATATTGCAGGTTCATTCATCAGTACATGATATAATGTGTGAAAGCCTGAGGCATAAACCCCTCCAGACACAACACAATAATGACACCACTGCACTCATTTAAACCATCGTCTCCAATGGCCAGTGCCGCGACAGCTGTTGCTGCGTCAAGTGCTGTGCTCAACACACTATGATTGGACTTTGCAGCACAAATGTCATTGCGTCTGGAAGGCCTATAATGCTAAATGTACGAGGCAAAAAGAGGAGCTTGAGTGTGTGATAGAGAGTTGACTTGACCATCAAACTCACCTATAAAGTTATGTATTGTCTGAGAATCAGAGGACATTGTGTTCTAACTAACTTTATATATGGTCATATTCTACTGCTAGTTATTCAATGTGCCGTGTACTTTTTAGATGTTGCTGCTTTGTACACTTCGTACACTGTAAAGTTGATTAATGTTCTCAGTCACACCCCCACTGTGAAGGTTAGACACCTGTGACCATTGTTGTTGTTAGACTCTCAGGCTGGATTCAGTGCACCTCCCCTCCCCCTTATCATACTGTATGTCTTGTTCTTTCATGTACTGTACTATGCCTAGCTGTAATTGCCCTCGAGGGACAAAAAACAGAAGTTGAGCTTGAACTTTTTTCCTGTTGGTCCATTTATAGAATTTTTGCTTATGTTGATGTTTAATGAACTGCATGTACAGACCGTACTGGACTCAGCTCAAAACAAACTAAAGTGCAGGCTGGTTACTGGTTACTCCAGTTGTTAAACCTTCAAACTTCAAATAGCTTTAGCCAGCTCTTCATCACGAAATTGGGACCTAATGGATACAGCAATGTTCCAAACTGTGCAGGAAGCAGTGCAAACTTTCTGTGTCAAACTGCTTCTCTTTTTTTTTCTTAATCTCTGCAGTGTTTAAGCCAACTGAAATGTTCCACTTTTCTCTCCAGGAGTAAAACAGCTGCTCTGACTGACAACAGGATCCGCACAATGAACGAGGTGGTGTCTGGAATTAGAATCATTAAGATGTACGCCTGGGAGAAACCCTTTGCTGCTTTGGTCTCTGAGGTCAGAAGGTAAAAACATGAAGGGATTCTTGTTACCAGTGAGAATTAAAGATCAAAGAAAGCATGTGAAGAGGAAAGGTCTCTCAAATCAAATCTGTTGAATTTATCATGTGTTGTTCAGCATCAATTGCACCAGCAACGTACTTTAGAAGCTTGCCCTAGTTATTTCCTGCCCTAAACTAATCCGGCCTCCTTACAGCTTTATCTGATATTTCTAAAACAGTTACAAGGAATTCAGAAAACATTTGTGTCCAAATAAGTGATAATTATGTTTGTAGTCTCGCCATCAGCTCTGAAAAATGCTGTGAGCAGCTGCAAATTACTAATGTGGACATATCCAAAGAATTTGACTGTAAATTCATTGAGAGAAACCAAAAAAACACACAAATCAGACTAACGGCTCATTGCTTTTTCTGATACAGCGCTTCATGTAACAAAGCTCTCTCAGTCTTCAGTGCCCCTCTAAAAATAACCTCTAAGTGAAGACCGCATGTTTCTCACTGGAATCATACACGTCAGTGTCATGCCTAGAGTGGAAACAACACCCACCCGACATGTTGCCAATCAGGGTTTGGAGCACGCCCACTCCTATCAACTAGGCATCTTCTTAATCTAATCACTAAAGAAAGAAGCCGACTACTGTTGCAGGTAAACACGTGCATGTGGCTGATTGTTCGCAATCTAACTTCTATGTATGTACTGTATCATGTCTGGCCATGTAATTGGATCTCTCTCTGTCGTCTCAGCAAAGAGATATCCAAGATCATGAAGAGCTCCTACCTACGAGGCCTAAACATGGCCTCCTTCTTCTGCGCCAGCAAGATCATTGTCTTCATCACCTTCACCATCTACGTCCTTCTGGGAAATCCCATCACAGCCAGCCGTGTGTTCGTGACCGTGTCACTGTACACTGCTGTGCGACTCACCGTCACACTCTTCTTCCCAAGTGCCATTGAGAAGCTGTTTGAGTGCCGTGTTAGCATCCGCAGGATTCAGGTAGGCTGATTTTATGCTTAGTGCTTTAGTATTGGGATTTAATTAATTTATTGCTTGCTATTGCTTTTTCTGATACAGCGCTTCATGTGACAAAGCTTTCTCAGTCTTCAGTGCCCCTCTGTAAAAATAGCCTCTAAATCACTTCATATATTGCATGAGTAAATTGTAACTGGGTGTTGATGCCACCATTTCACCGGAGTTGTCATGTCAAACAAACTCATTGCCCTTCATATCATGTATTCCCTTAAAAAGAAATCATGTAAAAAAGCAAGTTTAAATTCATAGATCCTTGCAAAACGCTATAGCTGTACAAATACTTTTTGAAATTAGATATTTTTTAAGTTTGTCCCTGTTTTGTGACTGTGTACGTGCATTCTAAGTTTCATAACTTGCCTGTTATCCCTGGCTTAGGCAGAAATTTGTCCTATGTAGCATATGCAGCATGTGCTGATTTAGATATTTGTTGCACAATGTTTAAAGTCACAACATTGTTTGCAGATGGTTTTAAATTAATTTTTGGGAGAAAACAATATTTTTACATGTAAAATTAATCTACAAACATTATTTTCTTATAAGATGGAGTCTTGGATGACTTAAAGTTGATATACTAGCCTTCACTTGGTCTTCTTGCCTGGTCTTTCTTCAATGAAAGCAGCAGTATAAATATTGTTTGACTTTTGCTGATCTCACCCTGTAGGTCCAGCTCTGTAATGCTATCATCTTTTTTTTTTATGGTTAAGGAGTTCTTGTTGCTGAATGAGATGGAAAAAAATAGCACTGCACTGCCACAGGATGAGAAGAATCCAGAGAGGAATCCAGATAAGAATAAGGACGCCTCAGTGGAGATCCAGGACCTTACATGCTACTGGGACAAGGTCAGTTACCTTGTGTTCACTGGTATAGAGAGCCAGGTTCACCCAGAGAGAGTTCGCGAGATTAAACCAATCGAGGAATCTTCTTCTTACCGCCCACTGTTTTGCTCCTGGGACATTAGCCTGATGTAGAATTTTCCCAGAATGCCATTGAAAAAGACATTAATATTACTGTCTTATATTTATATAGATTGATCAGACCTTAGGACGACTATCTCTTGGTACACATCATTGCCTAGAAAACATGAAGTGAGGCTCAGAAATAAAGTTTGAATTCATTTGAAAGACAAATTGATTTTGCTACAACCTAAGTGTAAAATTACCATGTAGGGGGCAGGGCATAAGGTTTAAAAGTAAAAACCTAAAATATCTATTTTCGTTCAACTGATGATATGATGGAAATTGCCCCTGAGTGCAACTCAACTCCATGTAGATAAATGTCTGATATATCTGCAACATATACAGGAATCCTTGAAATGGAAGCTGTGATGCAGTTTTTCTTGTAGTGCTGTGTCCATGCCAAGTGTGCACTGTGCAGCTGTATTATTACAGTAAACATAAAGCACAAAACAAAGTTTCCAGTCTTACAGACAGTAACTGCATCTCTTCAGGGTCTTTATTATTATATACTAAGTTAAAATATGTTTTGTACCGCCTGCAGAGTCTGGATGCTCCGTCTCTGCAGAACATCTCCCTCTCTCTGAACTCAAATCAGCTGGTGGCTGTAATTGGACCGGTGGGAGCTGGAAAGGTAAGTTACATCCTAATGTTGTAATTGTCGGAAAGAGTCGGAAAGCAGCTAGCTGTGATTTGTGTAAGGCACTTAAGTTCAGTCGTTTATGGGCATGTTTCAGCCAGCTAATGTCATAACTTTCTTTATGTCCGTCCAGTCATCACTGCTGAGCTCCATCCTGGGCGAGTTGCCTGATGAAAAGGGGGTACTAAAGGTCAAAGGTCAGCTGACCTATGCGGCCCAGCAGCCCTGGGTGTTCCCTGGAACCATCCGTAGTAACATCTTGTTTGGGAAAGAGCTTAACCCCCAGAAGTATGAGCGAGTCATCAAAGCCTGCGCTCTGAAGAGGGTGAGAGAGAGTTTAATCATTGTTGTTGCATGTTGCAGTGCAATAACTACACATTGTACTTCAGACTGCCTGACTCATTACACAAACAAAAAAGGTCATGAAATTGTTTGATACTTTGTCCGACAAAGTAGTGACTTTGTGTTGTGGCTCTCAGTGATATATGTAACATTAACTACAATATTATTCCTGGACTTGACAAACATTGGATTAGTATAGTAGTAACAATGCCAGAGTAGCATATTTATTACTGCATAATGAATTCATAGCGGCTAGAAAAAGTAATGATTCTGTGAAGTAAAAGTAGCACCAAGCACAACACTTGTGATTATACAATATACAGAATCGCAGATGAAAATAATACTAACCATACTAAGAGAAGTGGTTTCTAGTAATGAGAAAAAAGCAGGAATTTCTCCTGGTCTGTAGATGCCACTTTTCCATGACAGTGTAGGGGCTTTTGTCACTGCATCTTCTTAGTCCTGGGCAATTAGTCTACCCTGGGATAACTTTGCCCCTTCTCAGACACACATTGTTAACATAAGCCCAGGGCCATAAGATTCACACTGGGTTTAATGTCCGTTGGAACAAGATACTAATGTTAACATCATAGAATGACCCATGACTACTCTACTACATTTTACTTTGGACATGTTTCACACCTTGTGTTTAGTCAATTGAAGGGAATAATTCCACACTCTCATGGCTAGCCTGCTGCATTGTGACTTTGAGTTGAGTTAGAACACATTTCTGCATTTCTGTTTCTCCTTGCTGGTTTGAATGTGATGTTGGCTACATCCAAGCATGTAATGAAATGAAATGTGTGGAGTTGTTTGTGTATGGTGCTGGCCAGGCTACTGTAAATCAAATCTTATCAAATCACACCCACACAGTTCTGATTAAACAGAGCTGATTTTTTGTAAGTCAAGCTGAAACAAAGTAAAAACATTTTCCTACTATAGCGAACATATCTGCTCTGTAAATATTACTATCTATAGTATCCATCTACGTATTGGATTCCTTATTTCGATACAGCCAATCAAATCTTGCATAGAGTAGTAGAGCTTTCTATAGGCAATTGCCACAGACTAGTCTGAAAAAACAGCCCACCATAGCTTTCCTGGTTAAGCCTCCATTCAAAAAAAAAAATAAAAAAAAAAATGTCTTTACCTTTTAACTAAGTTAAAAGATTGACTAAGCAAACTTGCTTTAGCGAAAGTTGACCATTAACATCAGCTTTGCAGAGGGGATATCCAATTAGTTGCAGATCATTATACAACGTGAAAGTATACATGTAACGGTCACTTAGGTCTCCTTAGAAGCGTGTGATCCTTCCTCTTCAACACCACTGCTCACAAATGTGTTTCTTTACTTACTAATCTTATCGAGACTCTGTGTTAGCCTCAGAACCAAGATTTTCCCTTATTAATTCTATTGGAAGCATATGAGCAAGTAGGAAGAGGAATCATTACAGCAAGGAAAGCTTGTGTACATCTGACTTACTTATAACATTATCCTTAATGCCAATATAACCCTGAATGTCATGTAAAGAACAAATACTTAAGATTTAGAACCATTTTTTAGGGGCTTTAAACTGGTCCATGTTATGTTGACACATGGATATTAGCTGATAGAAGCTGAGGCTATGAATCTGTAGATATGAGATGCACAAACAGGAAAAGGAGCAACCAGTTCATAAAAGACAAAACAGAAAACACAATAGCTCTGAAAACAAGCTGACTCGGTGCTGTTTCAGTCATTCTTCAGCCATGGACTGCAGTGACATGACAAAAATGACCCTCAGACAGAAGCAGCATTATCTTTCTGCCTGTAGTAAACTGTTACTGAATGTTGGAGGACACACAAAAGGAGTCCACCGCAGAGTCCTAACTGAAGGCTGTTGGTTACCAACTTTCCTCGTGCTGTTTTGTATCTCAAAATATTAATGCGGTGCCATTTGTTGCTGCTGAATTTCTTTCAGCTATTCATGTCTGTCTGAACTCAATTTATGGAGAACTACTACTCAACTGCACATGTGACAGTGTGAGACACTTCTGCTCGCTCACATGCCTGACCAACGGCAGATGAGCAGATGATTGCACTTAAGTGTCACAATCACTGGAGGAGAGGTTGCTCAGGCTGTGTGCGGTCAATGAGTTACTTGAGTTTCCTGTGACTTTGTCCACTTGTAATTGGCAGAATTAAACTAAATTATCCATATAAAATGCACCTGTCTGAAATATATACCCTGCTCTGACGCAGACCAAACACAATCACCATCTTCTATCATGGCAGTCTTTTCCAATTATCTCATTTGATTTATGACTTCTCTGTATTCCATAAACCGATCTTTTATATGCAGCAGTATAATGTTTAACTGCTCACTCATTTATTGCATTTTCACCCACTTGCATCAGTTATCGTCAGCTTACTGTGTGTTCTTCAGGTAAACCGTTGTGAAAGACAGTGGTTACTTTTGACTAGAAAAACGTGTTTTCTTGCCCATGTGTACATTTAACAGGTTGTCTGTGTTTTTATACAGTTTGTGACAGATTTCGAAACGCATCTATCATGTTTATTATTTGCTGGACATAAGGATAGGCCAGCTATTCACTATTTATTGAATCACATTGTCAACACAATTCCTTTAAGCCTAAAATTTAGATTTCCCTGTGTCTTTATTTTATCTAATGTTCTGTTTTCATTTATCTGAAATGGAGAAAAAGCAGAAAATACACATTTTTAAGAAGCTGGCCCAGCAAATGTTTGACTTAAATTGACTCAAAACATAAATTATTTATGACTAACTCACTAACGCATACAATGAATGTGTCTAAAAGTTTTCATCGGAGGATGTCTAAGGATGAAATGATCAACATCAATTCAGAAGTTGATAAATCTTTGCCACTTAACTTCATCAGGCAGAGGTAGAAACATCCTGAACGCCCCCTTCTGTTCTGTAGAAGCATTTTTTATGGCACCTGCATTCTTTGTCTGTACATGTTCGGACATGTTAGGATCATTACAAGGTTGCAGGACAGTCCCTGATTTTCTACCTCATAACATCGCAAGTCAGTCAGATTGTATGACACTGCTTTGTCACTTTGAAGGTCACATCATTCATGTCTACTCTGAATATATATGTATTTATATATTATCGTGACGTTTCAGTCCCACGTTGATGGTATCGTGCTATCCGTTTGTGCAGGACATGGAGCTGCTCCCTGATGGAGACCTGACGCTGATCGGGGACAGAGGGGCCACACTCAGTGGAGGACAGAAAGCTCGCGTCAACCTGGCGAGGTCAGAGCTCATTCTAAATTATTATTATTATTTTAAGTAAAATTAAATCACATAATTAGTTATATTATTGTCTGACAGTGCGAGTCTGGAGTCTGCATCCGTTGGGTCGGATGCTAGCAGCTGCAGGCTACATTAGCAGAAGAGAAAAAAAAATGGAATGGACAACACACCTGAAACACCAAGTTTAAATTAGGAAGATGAATGTGGGGCTTTCTTTCTTTCTTTCTTTTTTTTTTTTTACTGTCCATGACAATCTTACACAACATGGATCAGCTAGTTTTAGTGCGGTACAGCTGCATATCGCCAGTGTAACAGTAAGATGATTAGTTACGCTGTCCGCATTGATGGCACCTTTCGGGAGGAAAAGTAGGACCTAAAATGGCAGAACTACATCAATCCCTGTCAAACAAATACTGATGGGGTGCTACATAATACAACACTTGATGCCAACAACATGCTCCAAGAGAATAGATTGATCTGGTGTTTCAAAGGCAAAACATTAGCAGCAAGTAAGAAAACGAAGTTACTGAACCTTCTACAAGATGTAGTTGCTACATGCTGGCTAACAAAATTGTGTATGTATTGTCAGGGCTGTGTATCAGGATGCAGACATCTACCTCCTGGACGATCCTTTAAGTGCTGTGGATGCTGAAGTTGGGAGACACCTCTTTGAACAGTAAGCATCTCATATGGTTTTATTCCCTCCGTCTATATCAATGCTCAGCAGTTTGAGGTCTCACGCTGTTAAACTACCGCAGGAGGGATGTATTTGATCTACCAAACGGCAAAATCCTGGAGCATTCTGGTCAACACCCCCTGGTCGAGAGCTTCAAAGAAATCCTTCAGCATAACATCACTGCAGGAGAAAGTTCCCGTAAAAGAAGGGGTGGAAGCGTATCTGGATTGTATCATAATGAAGATCAAGAAAAGGTTTCCATTGTTTGAAAGAACTAAGCCTGAGTCAGGAAGAGGTGTGGTGCTGCTGGTGTCAGGCAGACAATTGAAACTGGCCCCACTTTTCCTGTTACTCTCTAGTGAAATGGAATAGGAAGGCACACAGAAAGAAAAACAAATGCCAAATAGAATTGCCGTGTTCAACTCTAACATAATATATTATATATGTTAGTGATGAACCTGACCCAATCTTCTCATCCGTGTTTCAGGTGCATCTGTGGCCTTCTGAGGAACAAGCCTCGTATCCTGGTTACACACCAGCTGCAGTACCTGAAGGCAGTCGACCAGATTCTCGTGCTCAAAGAGGTTGGTCCTTTATGTGCTCCATGAACAGTATTTACACTATTACCAAATAATTGTTTGTTTAACTCAGTGTGCCACCTGCTAGAGCCAGATTAGTTCTTAAGTACACATACGAGTGGTTTAAGAGATAGTGTGGCAGTCGTTCATTCATAATAAATTCTCTTGTCTACAAATTAGATCTATGAATTGTCCATTCCTGCTGTATGAGTCATGTACAGGGATTTGGAATACAATAGAAAATACTTTGTTGTGCATCCTTTGCATGCCGAAGCCAATAATATATATCTCATCATAACATGTAAACATAGAAACACGATAAGTGCCACGATAAGTTGTTTGATTAATGTCCTTGTAAGGTTCTTATGCTACTGTCGTGGAAAGGACTTCCTCGTAAAAGAGATTTAGAATCTCGATGGTAGTATCCCTGGTAAAATAAAGATAAAAAAAAAACAATAATAGATAAATAAAAACTCTGTTTCCTGAATCAGAAAAAAGATACAAAGTACTGTGTGATGAGTAGCAGGCTCATTTAAAAAGTGGCTGAATTTTATGGCAACGATTTTCTATGGATGCTCCTCTTAGCACGGAGGACTCTGTACGCTTGCCCCGAGGCAGCCGCTGAAAGTGGTGATTTGTTTGGTTTAAATTCGCAGCGCTCCTCAAACTGCAGGTCCATCAGCTGCTGCTCCGGGTGCGTTGGAGTCTGCTCACACTGTAGTAGCTCAGTGTTGCTGCTGCACGTCGTGGTATCAGACAAAGCTAGATGACCTAGAGGAGGATGGGCGCTTTTATTGTCATGTTGCTCGACTGCTATGAGAAGTAAAACATATGTTTAACACAACAGGACATGAAAGAAACTTAATGCCAAGTTGGCTTGTCTAAATACAATATGGAAATCAACTAAATAATACAATGATTAAAACATAAAGTAGAGCATAATGGGTGCCAATTTACAGAGAGTCTGAATTTATTGACCATTTATCCAATTTAGTAATTGAAATCCATTCCACCAGCTGCCTCAGGGTACAAGAATAATTGTATTTATGTATTTATCCTTTCTATCACCAGGAAGGTCCCGTTGAGAAAAGCATATTTCCTTCAAGGGCGCCTGCAGCTGCAATAGCAAAAGCGGTTAACAATTACATTAAAAACAATGATGCACTCCACCTTTTAAGATTATGTAAAACAGGGTTAAGTGGTGTGGTATTTTGCAGCTCCTGCCCAGGATGCATTAACAGAGAAAGCAGTTATACCAAAGCTCCAAGTCCACCCTGGGGACAATTTAAAAGATAAACAATAAGATCGCTCAGAAATTAATCAACGTTTGGTACCACAGGATCAATCCTTATGTGACCTCCTGATCTTCCACTTTATAAACATGAAATATGAACATTTAATGGGAATTCTCCCATTAAATCACTTAATGTCACTTTATTGTAGTCCATCAGCTTTCCTCTGGCTCCATCTTCAGGTCAAATGGTCATCCTCGCAATAACCATGTCACCCTGAAGACAAACTACTATTTATGTTTGTAGAGTAGCAGAATGAGACAAAATGGTGTTCTTTGCAACAGAATGAACATTAAAGCCTCTTCAGATCGCTAACAGGATTTCAGACTGTTAGTATTACAAGATGTCTGTATAATGAAATGTATTACTCACACACCGAGTTTGTGCACGCAGTACATGATGAAATAGTGTGTAGATGCTCTGTGTTTACACACCGCTGTGCTCTTATTAGGGTCACATGGTGGCAAAGGGGACGTATACAGAGCTGCAGCAGTCTGGAGTGGACTTCACCTCGTTGCTGAAGAAGGAGGAAGAGGAGGAGCAGCAGCCTCCTCAGGACATCGTCGCCAGGAGCCGAACTCTGTCACAGAACTCTGTGCTCTCACAGGCCTCATCTGTGCACTCAGTCAAAGATGGAGACCAGTTACCGGTTCGTGCATCATATCCTGTTTGTTTGTCCCACCCACATCCTAAGACTTGGTGTGGACATTTTCTTTGGCACATTTTGAATCCCCTGTTTGTTCTCTTACTGGAAGTTAAATCAATTGATCCCTTGTTGTTTAATAATATAATTAAATTTTGTGTGTACACTTCTAAGTTAACCCAGTGTTGTCCACACAGGCAGAGACGGTGCAGACAGTCGCAGAAGAGAGTCGGGCTCAAGGAACCATCGGAGTGAGTCTGTATGTGAAATACCTGAGAGCTGGAGCCAGCATCCTGGTTCTGCTCTTTGTCGTGCTGATCAACATTCTGGCTCAGGTACGCAAGAAGCTCAGTAGAGCGCACTAATGAATGTTATTTCACTTTCTACGTGTGAGCTCAGTAAGAACAGTTGAAAAAAGTTTAGCACACACCTGTTGCTCATTCCTTTTCATCTTCCAGGTTGCATACGTCCTGCAGGACTGGTGGCTGGCTTACTGGTAAGTATGAAAGTGACTAAAAACAACAAATTATATTGCGCACATTAATTCACAGTATTTGTATATTCCAGATCTCTGATTTCTTCAGATTTTTTGTGTAACTTAATAATATTTTCACTGGTCAGGGCTGACGAGCAAGAGAAGCTGACCGGTAATGGCACCGTCATTGAAAACAGTCAAAACGCTACCAAAGAGCTCAACTTAGGCTTCTACCTGGGGGTCTATGGAGGTAATCTGAAAACACACATTTTCATGGCTCAATGTGGCGTCTCCTGCACTGCATTTCAATAAAAGTAAATATTCTGCTGTCTGTTTTTTTACAGGTTTGACTTTAGCCACCATCATTTTTGGCTTTATCAGGAATTTGCTGTTCTTTCACGTGCTGGTGAGGTGTGCACAGTCTCTGCACAACCGCATGTTCAACACCATACTCAAAACACCTGTTCGCTTCTTTGACATCAACCCTATCGGTGAGTAAATTTAAACATTGACTTTGATTATTAATCACGTATTGATCATATTTTGGGCATTAGTTGGTTGAAGGGATGCAGATAGATGTGATACTCGTCTCTTAGGTCTTAGACTTTAGTTTCCAATCGTATTGTAGATGTATTTCTCTGAAGTTGCTGTCCTCTTTTGAGTTGTTTTATCTTACCGTTGCAAAGTGTCAATTTCCACAGTATGATCTTCTCTATATTGACTTCTGTCTCATCTTAGGAAGAGTCCTGAACAGGTTTTCAAAGGACATTGGCCAGCTGGATTCTAACATGCCATGGACTTTTGTGGACTTCATTTCTGTAAGGAGAGATCTCACACCAATGTCACAGCAGCTAGAGACTTGATGAATCCTAATCCCCAGAGAGCCACATTCCTGAAATAAACATAAAAAAATATGGTTTAGTTCAAGACAATATGCAAGAATAGGCGTCTTGTCGAATTCACACTCAAAACAAAAGGGGGCAGCGTATCACCAGAATAATGGCTCGCTGTAGTTAACGTTAGCCAGTTAGCTTGGTTAGCCGTGCAGCTGGCAGTCTTGACCAGCAGCTTGGAGCACAGCGGGAGTGTGGTGTTAACGCTGCTAGAATAGGAGCTCGGGAGCAAAACTGGACCAACAATGGAGCCGTGTAGGACAACACAAACCACTCCAACCAAATCAGAAGTCCGTTCATTTACATTGACGAATGGTTTCTGATTAGTAACACTGTGCGAAGGACGTTTATAAAAAGATGGTATCAAAAAAGCACAACTTCCATCCAATTATCGAATGCTAAAGTTATGTTGAAGTGTTGTTATGAGTTGCCACAATCACTATTTCTTACTTGTCTCCTGTCGCTTAGTTATCAGCTCATATGTATGTGCCCTGAAGCAGCACCGAGGGACGCATTACCCAGTTAAAATTCACAACTCGACACTTCAAACAGTAACCAGATTTCATTGTTTCCCTCTGAGCAGGTGTTCCTGCAGATTCTCGGTGTGATCGCTGTGTCGGTGTCGGTGATCCCCTGGATCCTCATCCCTGTGCTCCCCCTCCTTCTCTTCTTCATCTACCTGCGTCGCTACTTCCTGCAGACCTCCAGAGATATCAAGCGTCTAGAGTCCACCAGTGAGTGTCACACAACAACAGTGTGTATCAAGGCTCTTCTGTATCTGTATCATGTACATAATACGTGTTGATCTTCCTGCAGCTCGGAGTCCAGTCTTCTCCCACCTGTCCTCGTCTCTTCAGGGCCTGTGGACGATCCGAGCCTTCGGAGCGGAGCAGCGGTTCCAGAAAATTTTTGACGCCCATCAGGACTTGCACTCAGGTCAGCCTCAGCCTCAGCACTTTCACATTCACCGTTCATCCTTATGAGCTCTCCAGTTTCAATAACACGTTTTCTCAATCCTGAACAGAGTCCTGGTTCCTCTTCCTGACCACCTCTCGTTGGTTTGCTCTCCGTCTTGATGGAATCTGCGGCATCTTTGTGACCGTCACCACTTTTGGCTGCCTGCTGCTCAGAGACCGTTAGGGAGATTTCTAATCTTTTAACATTGGAGGCAGAATTGTTCAAACACTAGACATGAATAATAATAATAAGATTTTATGGAATGTTAGATGTTGATGCTAGTGATTGTGTACAAAGATCAAGCGAGTATCTTGTATTTCAATAAGACATCTTTTTCCCCTCTTCTCTCAGAGCTGGACGCCGGCTCTGTTGGTTTGGCTCTATCCTACTCCGTCACACTGATGGGCATGTTCCAGTGGGGTGTTAGACAGAGTGCAGAGGTGGAGAACATGGTATGATGTCCTTCTTGTCTTTCATAATATTTACTACTTGTATTTAGTTGAGCAAAGTTGTGCAGTTCTTCAGGCATGCATGGTGAGAAGTCTTTTCTCAACACTGATTTACCTCAACGCTCCACGTAAAAAATTGTTTACGTTTTTATAAAATTACGAAGAAAAGAAAACTCATAATTAAAAGAATGTTGCATCTTTTCTGTCTTCAGATGACATCAGTGGAGAGAGTGGTGGAGTACACTGAGCTGGAGAGTGAAGCGCCCTGGGAAACCCAGAAGCGCCCTCCTCCCGATTGGCCAAGCAAAGGCCTGGTGACCTTCGACCGCGTGAGCTTCTCCTACAGTGACGGTGGACCGCTGGTGCTGCAGAGCATGAAAGCCATGTTCCGACCCAAAGAGAAGGTGGGGCGTCTTTATGTCTTCACAGGACAAAATATGGTTCATTTCACTCAATATTTAACCTGAGCTGATAGATTTAAATTCATCTCTCCTGTGTCAGGTTGGTATTGTGGGTCGGACCGGTGCTGGGAAAAGCTCTCTGGTCTCAGCTCTGTTCCGCCTGGCAGAGCCTCAGGGGAAGATCTACATCGATGGTGTTCTGACCTCTGAGATCGGCCTCCATGACCTGCGCCAGAAGATATCCATCATCCCACAGGTAAAAATGAGACCAACTCCACTTAACATGCATTAAAAACTCAAGAAGTGATGAGCTCATTTTATGAGAAGACACATGACTGACAAGTTGAACATGTAGAAATACATAAATATCACTCATTGAAGTCAAGTGGTTTCTTATTAAAAAAAAAAAAGGGGGAAACTTCTGAAAATGTCCTACTTAGATAATCTAATTTGGAAAAACAAATTTAATCAGACTTATTTTGACCAACTGGTGCTGTGAGATAGTCCTATAGTGTTGTTCATCAGTGGTACTTTATCACCTTAACCAGTAACACTAAATATATCACTTTACCTTACCACACAAATACAAACACCACACTTGTCTGGAGAGTAACCTCTGCCTCCCTCCTTGTTTTCTAGGACCCGGTGCTGTTCACAGGCACCATGAGGAAGAACTTGGACCCTTTTAACCAACACACTGAGGAAGAACTGTGGAACGCTCTGCAAGAGGTCAGAAACACACGAGACAATGAAGAGTACAGATGCATGATTGAAAATGTATTAACTAAAAAAAATACAAACATTAAGAAGCTGAAGCCAAAAACAACCCTCGACTCCTATCAGTCAGTAGTACAGATGGATAAGGGGTGATTACTGATGTGCAGAAAATCATCAAATCTGGGGCCTCAATAGATGTTTACAGCAAATTCACTGGAAAATCATGTAAGAAAAGTGTGTCTGTTTTGGTTAATCCAATTAACCTTTAATTAAAGCACTGATAAATCAGTGTGCTCATTGATTTGCAGCAGTGTTGAATGTCTCAACTAAATAAAAAACATAAACATTTATTGAAAAGAATTTCACATTAAAAAATTCCAAATTAAATGTGGCTGATTATTAGAACGGCACTTTCATTGGGTGAACAAAATGGTAAATTCATCTTAGACACACAGACGTTAACTTCTCTTACCTTTCACTGCACACTATATGTATTAATAAGTTTAGCCAACTAATCAATTAATTGCACAAGTATTTAGACTACACGTTTGTCTTCCTTCATGTCCTATTAATCAAGCAGCAGCAGAGGCTGTCTGATGGAGGCTTTAGCACTGTAATAATCTCTGTGTGTCCATGTTCCCTGCAGGTGCAGCTGAAGTCTGTGGTGGAGGAGCTGCCCGGTAAGCTGGAGACGGTTCTGGCCGAGTCGGGCTCCAACTTCAGCGTGGGCCAGAGGCAGCTGGTGTGTCTGGCCAGAGCCGTCCTGAGGAAGAACCGCATCCTCATCATCGACGAGGCCACAGCCAACGTGGACCCCAGGTACTGCTGACACGGCCTCGCTGGCAGTCGTAGCACAGAACAGAAAATGGCTGCAGTGGCACTGCGTCGTTTTTCCGTCTTCAATCTAGAAGAAATCATGACCCACACCGACATGATGGCTCGTGATATACTTTAGGTCACTGATTTTAAATACATGTGTAATAGATAATCTGAACATCTCTAATGGTGTATATTGGTGTTTTTTAAATGTATCTATTGGGTTTGGAGGTTTTCAAAACAGGACCGCATCAGTTTTCTTATCAAACTCTTTATTCATGTTACTATTGGCACCTGCAGGATCATTAATGTATGTGCTGTGTCCCTGCAGGACGGATCAGCTGATACAGAAAACAATACGGGACAAATTCAGTGAATGTACTGTTCTGACCATCGCTCATCGCCTCAACACCATCATAGACAGCGACAGGATACTGGTGAGTCCTCTGACAATCTACCTCTCCCTCCCTCTCTCTACCTAACTCTCCTTCTCCCTCTTTCTCCTTCTCTCTACCTACCCCTCCCTCCCTACACTGTAAAATCTAATTAGTTGTTTCAACTTAAAAACAGGAGTGAAAGGGCTTCCTAAATATCTCTTGCTGCGTAAACCTCTACATCAGTTTGGTTGAGTTGAAATTGATAATTGATTGAACTCCTTTGGGTAGTTGTTTGAAGTTGAAAATCTATTTCAGCTTAATTAAAATTCTAAGTTGTATAAAGTTGTTGAAGTGTGTTCATATGAATGAAAATTAAATCAATTATTTTTCAACATAAATAATGTTGCCTACAACAGATCTTCCACTGTGGGGGCTTTAATTGAATTCAACCAAACTCTCCCGAGGTAGATGCAGAATCCAGGTAGCTCATTGGGTTAGCGTGCTGTCATGAAGTTCTGAGAATGAGGGTTTGATTCTTGGGTCAGTCTAAGTTTTGAAAACTGCTGAAACTGAGAGACTCTCCAACCTGTGAATCACAATAGCTCAGCAGGATAAGACGAGGTTTGGAAGTTATGAGGTTATGGGTTCGAGTCTTGTTTGAGTTCAATTCTTATAATAGTCGGACTGCAATGAAAGTAAGATCATTTGTTTTATACACAGTCTCTTTTCACTCAACGCTTTTCAAGTTCTCATTCTCCCTCAGCCTGCAAACCTTCTCTTTATAGGACTCTTTGGTTCTCAATAAAAATGACTCACTTTGCACAGAACAACTCTGAGTATCACTACGACTGGCTATACAAAAACGACAAAACTTGTCAACATTAAAGGACTCCTGAAAACCAGCAAATGAATATGGTGGCGCCAGTCTCTTGGTGGCCCTCGGTCTTCCACTGTGGTGGCTTTAATTGAATTCAACCTCTCACAAAGTTGATGTCTGGTTAGCACATTGTCATAAAGTTCTAAAAATGAGGGTTTGATTCTTGGGTCCGTTTTATTTTTGGAAACCGCTTTGGAAAGCTCCTGACACTTGCTGCTCAGAAGAAGGAGTGAAAACCTCTGAGAGAGGGTGAGGTTCGAAAGAGTGAAATGTGAAAGAAACCAAGAGCATCAGTCAGATCCAGTGGCTCAGGCTGATAGAGGCCTGGTCAGCAGTTCTGGGGTTGCAGGTTCAATTCTTGGGTAGTTGAGGTGATTTTTAAAGCTTATGTCAAAAACAAAGAGTGAAATCCTCTCAGAAACTGAAGTTTACCACAAACTCATTAGCTCAGGAAGATAAAGCGATGCTGTGAAGACTGAAAGTCGTGGGTTCGAGTCTTGATTGAGTTGGGTTTGAATCTTATAAAACTTGTTGAAGTTTGAAGTACGGACTGAAAAGCGCCCAGAGAAGAACTTCAGTGCTCGGTGGATTGGTAGTGCAGTGGGTCTGTTCCCGGCTTGTAGTCACCACAGAGGTGCTTGCACAGGTTCGACTCCTGCCTCGTCCTGCCTGGAGCCGAAGGGGGGGGGCTGCGTCCCCTCCCCGGGGTTTCTCAGAGATGGAAGCAGGGGGTTATGGGAAAATGAACCATCAGCAACTGAACTTTTATGCAGGAGATCACAGCAGGATGATTGAGTTAACCCTGGATGATCTCTTCATGAAACTTGCATTACGTCATCTTTCAATCAATCTTTATTTGTTAATTTCATAATTGCCAACAAAAGTCATCTCATGACACTTTCCAGATTGAGCAGGTCTAAACTAAACTCCTTGATTACTTCATCTGCAGAGCGACATTTCCCTCATGAGCAGCACCTGGTGACAGAGGAGAGAAGAAACAGGGTCAAGGGTTGTTCTGTATGTGAAGTGGTAAACTTCCAGTAGAGTCGATATTGAATATTTAACTGTGATATACTCCATGACAGAACATTATAATGTATACAATAATATTCAATGTTAAAAAAAGTAAAGTTGCAGTAGGCTACTATTATAAATATGCACCATATATATAGTTTTTTGTATTATTACTACTAGTTTCTGCATATTCTTGACTTTGAATGGGAGCAGCTATATGTACAGTTACATACATTGGCAGCTGTAAGTACAGTCATAAAAATACATAAGTAAGAACATTACGTTGTTTTTGGTACCTATCTGTTTCCCAAATATATTGGTATGTGTGTGAATGTGTAAATGAGAAGCTTTAACTTACAGCACTTTGTAGAAGTTCACTCCACTGACTCGTATTAGTTCACTGGGCAGAGCTGCCACATCCAATATGGTGCAGACGACGACGTATCTCTGAAAAAGACAAGTAAACATGTAAAACTTTCACTCTTTGAATTTGAGAAAAACATATTAATCAGGACTGATAATAATCATTACTGGCAGCCTTTGAATGTTTATTCCTGAATTTTAATCATTGTTTTCTTTAAAAAAATAATAAAATAATTGGCCTTTAAAAAATTAACTCATTTTATTAAGCTTATGAAAACATTGGTGTTTGAAACGATGGAGATTTAAGTGGGCGGAGTCTGTTCTGGTCCCAGGTCCCTCTGGAAGCATCATGGGAATCTGAGTAAAGGAGGATTTTTGGGGTAGATCTAATAAGAATAATAAAAAGCCATGAATATATTATATTATTATCGCAGATTTAATGAACAGTTAACTGTTTTCTAGAAACATTTTTGGTCATAAAATATAAATGCAAGTGCTCTCAAGTACCAAGTGAAGGAGCGAACGCTACCCTTTTTGAACAAGTCTTGTATATTCAAGATTCAGAAAGTCTGCAGCTTATATAGCCTAAATTTGGGGCGAAATCCACCACCTGCTGAAGAGAGTCGGACTCAGGAATCCCTGATACCTTCAGGTTCCAGAAGGACAATGAAATGAGCTAAAAATATGGTGGAACACTTCAATAATAGAAATAATGAGGCTTAAAATGGCAGAAGAGTGCTGTTATTAGTTGGGTTTATTCTACTCGTTTTATTATATCATTTTACATAAACACCTTATCGTATCTTTCTTATCGTATATTTTATAAATATTTAATGTAATAAAACTGAAAGAACCGGACAAACTGTATGTCCTGCACAGCAAACTGATGATTCACTCACCCAGCTGATCAGAGGGGCGGAGTTTAGTTGTTTGTCTTTGTAAACATGCAAGAGTGCATTTCATCATACATGATGCTGTCACGTTTAATGGTCATTAAAACGGGGTGCATGTCTGTCTGTCTGTCTGTCAACACACCGGCTGTGGGTGAGACAGACAGGCGTCTCACTTCTCAAATTACGTTTCGTTGTGTTTCCTCGTTTATACTTACATAAGGTTTACTGACAGTAAGGAGCATTTCATTCATCAATTATATGAAACGTGTCCACAGAGTTT
>OMLP01045605.1:0-36870 GCA_900302685.1 Spondyliosoma cantharus
CTAACTAAGTGCATGGGAGTTGCAGGCTTTTAAACTCTGTGTGGGAGTAGGGCTGGGCGATATGGCCTTTTACTAATATCCCGATATTTTTAGGCCATGTCAAGATGCACGATATATATCTCGATATTTTCCCTCAGCCTTGAATTAACACTTTGATGCATACAATCATACCAGTATGATGATTCTACGTGTCTACATTAAAACATTGTTCATACTGCATTAATATATGCTGATTTTAAACATTCATGCCAAAAGGGTAAAATCACAACTAAAAAAATGTCTCAAAACTGTATTTATTAAACAGTTATTAAGCAGTGGCACAAACATGTCATTTAAAAACAAATAAAGTGCCTTTTATGCATGATGTAACTAATATGACGTGTCAAAATAACACTAAATTAAAGTTCACATTTTGTGCATAATGCCAGCACAATATTTAAACAAATGAATAAAGTGAAGTGCCTTTTTGTGCATGATGTCACTAATAACATTTCAAACAACACTAGCATATTTTAAAAGAAATACATGCACTTTTGTGCAGGATGTCACACAGGTCATTTAAAAAAAGAGTAAAATAAAAATTAGCTGCAGAAAATCAAATGGTCTTCTGTATGAAATGTATGGCATAAATAAAAAGTTATAAAAATATGCAAAATATCTGCGACTAGGTAGATTATATCTTGGGTCAAGTGTGTTGATCGGGGCTTTTCAACCACACTCACTGGGGCCATGTCTTTCGCTATGTGGTGGGTTACTGCGGACGTTATCTCCTTCTGTTTTTGACTGTTTTTGTCGTATGGTGTTGTTCTGGAAAAACAAGACGCCAGACTCAGTGCTGGTTGCTTTGGCACTTTCTTTGATATGGCACTGGCTGGAGATGCGCTCGTGCGGAGTTTCAAGCACTCTTCGTTTACTAGCGGGTGGGTTCCCAGTCATTTAACATATCATTTCCAAAATGTAGTCAGGTTTCACTTTCACTTCTCTCTTCTGGTTATAAGCACACGTCACTCTACCCTCGCATGTGTGTGCTTGTTGTTTCTCTCTCTCTCTCTCTTCATCCCTGATTCCCCGAGGCTCTTCCTAACTTCTTATTAATGTCTTGCTGGATTCAAAGTAGTGTATTGCTAACTGTGGTTTGCGCCATTAAAACTAATGAGATGTCTTAGCTTGTAAAGATACAAGTGTAGATTAGTTGCGAGGAAACAATGAAAAGCGGACAGCTGTGTAAAATGAAAGTCACTGAAGCGTCATAAGCTGTAACATAACAGTTTTAGTGGTAAAATACAAACCAAAGTGATACCTCAAACTTACCTGACAGTCCTCTCTGAATGCGTGTATGATTTTGTTTGATATATTTGTATTTTTTTTTTTTTTTGTAGTTTCATTTTTTTTTAAATGTCCATTATGCTACCTGACCAACTGTGCATGGTTTGTTCCTAGTTCACATCACGAGCTTAAAAAAGAAGGAAGGGTCAGTACGTCACTGAATGTCGCTTTGTGCCGGACGGTGGTGTCAGTCATGGAAAAACACTAAAGCTAAGCATATCTTGACCGTATGACTCCCGAAATTGAAAGAACACACTTCGGAGAGCAGGTCAACCAAATGATTGACATGGCTGATGATATTGTGATCAAACGAGGCAGGTCCGACTACTTTCCACTGATGAGACTGTGAACAATCGCGCGAACAGGAGCCTTTCCTACACGCATTTGAGGAACGAACAATGTGTTGAAGTGTGTTCTTCTTTTCTCTGAGGGTTTTCCTTCATCGGAAGTCACACAAAGTAGATATGTTGGGCTTCAGTGTGTTTCACCACCATTTCCCATTGACTTCAATGCAGCTGACACCACAGTCTGGCACCGAAGCCAGATTCAGTGATGTAATGACTTTTTAAAGTTCCTCGGTTCACATCAACACTGTTTATCTAGTGCCAGGTCAAATCTAATCATCACTTTCCAATTCACCTCTGATTTCACTCTGGGTCAGGTCAAATGAAGAAAGCTACAGTCGTTTAGTCATTTGCCTCATTCAGCTCTGCATCAGTGACAGGGCAGTTAGTCCTAAGGTACTTAGGAAGTACTAGCTAGTGTGGTGAAGTGAAATGCTTGCTTTATAACAAGGCTAGTTTTGGTTTACAGGCAGCAAATTCAACTGTTCCCCAGCCTGTACACGTGTCTTCAAGACTCAAACCATTTCTGTTACTTTTAGGTGTTTATTGACAATGACACTTGACAAATGGCAGCGAACTATCTCACGACGTTCCCAAAAAGAAGCCCTTCCTGAGTGACTGGGGCTTTTAAGAATCTGCACTTCTGCTTTGCGCTGATACATAATACATACAGGCTTTACACCGAGGCTACACTCTGCCTCTCAATGTGTTTAGTGCTGACTGTTGCATGTCCTGCTTGTAATACATGACACATACAGATGGAGACCATTGCAGCACCTAGGAGTGAAGCTTTTCACAGCAGAACTACTTGGCCAATTCCCCAGCAGGATTCTTGCACATAGAGTCCTTTGTCCTGTTAGTGTGTCAGTCTGAAACTGAAAACTAAAGGTGACGCCCTCCCATTAGATCTGCTGAATCTGTTGTAAAAACTCTTAAAACACCTTCTTTTTTTTTTTTTTAAATCAGGCTTTAAATTATCTCGAGGCTTGTCTTATGTGGTTATTGATCTCTGAGTGCTTTGACTGTGAATATGTTTATCTGCCTTTGTATGAATTTTGGAAGACTATTAATACCATTATTGTCATGTTTCTTTTCTTTTCCTTTTTTTTCTTTTCACTTCCTTTGCTTCTTTGTTGTTGATGTGAAGCACTTTGCAACCTGTGTTTGGAAAGGTGCTATATAAATAGTTTATTATTATTTTTATTTTTTTTCAGCTGGAGTTCACAAAATATCTTGAGTTCTGAGTATGCAAATGTATTTGAATTCAGTTTCCCTCTCTGGACATCTGCGTCCTGTTATTTTTCCACCAACACTGTGTCGTCTTTGTCCGGCTCAGATTCTGTGGACGTTCTCCATCTACTTGGAGTCGGTGGCCATCCTGCCCCAGCTCTTCATGATCAGCAAGACTGGTGAGGCCGAGACCATCACCACCCATTACCTGTTCTTCCTGGGACTCTACAGAGCCCTCTACCTCATCAACTGGATATGGAGGTTCTACTTTGAGGGTTTCTTTGACATGATCGCCATCGTTGCTGGGGTGGTGCAGACCATCCTCTACTGCGACTTCTTCTATTTGTATGTAACAAAAGGTGAGTGCTGCTGCATTTCTGTTAAATTTCATAAGACACGGTAAAATGGTGAGTTTTCTTTTGTCCTGTCGGTTGGCTGGGCATCAAGTAATGCTGCTTGAGAATCGATAAAGCTTCGCCTTTAGTAAGTTTCTACCACCTCGTTCTTCATCAAATTGGAGACAGAAAACACTGACAGTCAGATTTTCCAGACCAACATACAGCATATAGAATACCGCAAAACGTAGAAGGACAAACGGATGGTCACCTATGTAGTTATGCAGACGTGACACTGATCGAGGTTCATGTTAGTTGTTGCAGTAAAAGTCATATCGCGAGGACACATACACAATTAATTTTTTCCCAGTATTGCAAGATTTTATCAGCCTGTAGATGAAACAAAATGTAGTTCTCTCCACACTTTGAACAGCATCTATCCAGTCAGTCTTTGTTAAAGGTTCGGTCTGTAACCATTTCATGCTGCAGCTTTCTTGCTTGCAGCTAATGATATCTTCACTAGATCATTGTCTTGCGCAAATATGAGCTGCAATGCTGCCCACATAGAAGAGCAGTCAGCTCTGTCGCCAAAATACTCTTTTTACTGCTCGCAACACCTCCTGCAGGTATGACTGAACGGCTGCACAGCTCCAAATTATAAAGTAATGATCTGCCAGCTGTTCTTCAACATAGACTCCTTCCCATTTCACCTGCCTGTACACGTTTTTAGCTCGGCTGGAAAATGGAAAGAAAAAAGAGGTAAAATATCTGATCAGATTCTATCAACGGAATTCTCTCCAAAGACCGGAACCAGTGTTTCTTTGTGAACTAGTGCAGTTTAATCTCTTAAAGACTCTTAAAATGAACCAATTTGAGATGAAAACATCGTTGTTTGGTTGAATAGCTCACAGCTCATAGACCAAGTCTTGTCTTGCTATAAACAGTCACGAGCTACGTTAGGAACCAGCACATAGAACCTCAACTACCTGCCTGCAGTGATCAAATGTCATTTTGAAACCACCCATTCTAATATGGAACAATGTCATGATGTTATGAATGAGGTCCATCTGTGACACCAAACCATCCTGTCTTGTTTCAGTACTGAAAGGAAAGAAGCTCAGTCTGCCAGCCTAAGTGCCAAAGAGGAGCGTTTTTGGCAGACTCGCAGAGGAGGATCGGAGGGGAGGAGGAGTTGTTGTGGACACCTCTGACAGCCTCCGCCCCACCCTCCACCGCCGCTTCCTCCTCTTCCCCTCCCGCCAGCGTAAGATGCCTGAGACAGAGAGCACGTGGGAGCTGCTGGCTTTCTGCTGATCCAGAATCAGTGGAATCAGAAACCCCTGCAGAGGCCAGTCCATGGCCTTTGGATTTCTGTTTGATGCATCTTGCCTTAACTTTTTTTATTACTCTGTATAAAGGAAGAAGAGGAAAAAAAACAAAAAAAAAAAACAGAGAAAAGTTTTCTACAGAAAAATGTGTACTCTGAAGATTTGACACATTGGTGAATAAGAGCTGAAGATGTAAAATTGCCTCTGATTTGCCATTGTATGATATTGAAGCGGACTTGTTGTGGTGGGATATTATTGACTCAAGCGTTTGTAATAGTATTTGCAACCGGAATAAATGTGCATTGTTTTTCCTGAATCAATTTGGGGAGGAATTTGTTGAATCCTCATAAATACGGTGGTCAAATATTCATGTTCTGCTCTTCTATTTTTGACCACTCTGCATTCCAGTGTATAAAGACTGTCTATTTTAGTTTCCCCAAGCCCTTGGTAGAATAGAAATCCAATATTGATGCCATAATTTATCATTCTCTTTTCAAGAAAAGGAACTCGGATATAACTCTTGAGTCTAATTGTCGTTGTCTTACCAATTGACCGTAAGAGACGCTTGTGTGGTTTCTGGCTTCTTATTGAACAGAGTGCTCGTTAGGAATCGACACATACCGAAGCAAAGGGTTTAAAGGGTGCCTATGAACTCTCATCACTGTAAATGGCTTTCTTCCTTTTTGTCGCCCCGTTCATTAACCACAGAGGACAGAACATCACCTGTATGTAAACATCATCGCCCACCCATTCATGGCTCCCTTCAATTCGCTAGAAAATGTGCCGTGTGTGAATTATCACGACAGAGATGGAAGTCTTTTGTTTTTCTCTTAGGTGCCAATGTATTTATTTTCACCCTCCTGGTTTCTGGTGGACGGCGTCGGTAGAATTGTCCTCCTGCTGTTCGTCATTTGAACATCAGGATGAGGTCTCCCTGTCAAGAGACGAGCACGATCCTACGAACGCCGTCACGCCGAATCCTAAAGACGTATCTGCTTCTATTTGAGTTTTCATGCAGGCTCATTCCAAGTTTTCCTTTTCATTTCGTACCAGAGCTTTTGCATGATGTTGCCACCACAAATAAAGACTTTATGGGAAACGTGTGTCAATGCTGTTATTACAAAGAGTTCTCCGCTGATTGAACATTGCTGTCCTGTACCTTATGGTCTGTTATTCCACACATTTAAATTTTGTTTAAACTAGCACCTACATTACCCACAATGCAGAGCAGTACGCTCCACAGGTCTGGTTAGCTCATGTCACTCATGTCCACCTGTTCTTTTCTTAATTTTCTAACCAACGCTGACTCAAGTGGCATCATGTCACACATCTGTAAAATTGTTTCCATTTATTCAAGTTGGGTGATATTTGTGGATGAGCTGAAAACATTTGTGAGCGCTGTCATTTATTCACAAATTGTTCATATTTGCAAGTCTTGCTTTGGCTTGTGGATCATGCATTAGTCGCTGCTTCTGAGACTGTAAGAATAGGAGTCGGTCTTCCTGCAGTGGAAGTGTGGCGGCTGTTGAGAGAGGTCTCTTTCTTTTCTTCTCTTTTCTCTTTTTTGGTGAGACCAGATAGGAGAATCTATTCTCTCCTTCGATCAGTAGTCGGCGGTAAAGCAACCTGAGGACACGAAGAAGAGGAAGTCAATCTACCCTCCAGTCCTGTAGGCGGCAGTAATGTAGGCTACCTGTAGCTGTTTTGCCAACCACTTCTGAAACCCGAAGAAGAAGAAGAAGAAGAAGAAGAAGGAAGAAGAAGAACAACAACAACAACAAGAAGAAGCAGGTCCTCAGTAAATGTTGTGACTGATGTGAACATGTCCCGTACGCCTGCCTTTACACTTCCCGTTATTGAGTGCGGCGGATAAACGAGATGGAAGATTTGACGTCAGAGCGGAATTGTGAGTAACTATTCACCAGCTGCTACTGTGGAATGTCTGAACTCTAACTTCCGGCTAGCTAACCATTTCACTCCACTTTAGTAATGGTTTCACCGAGTTTCACAGAGGACAGTATTAGCCAGTGTCCGCGCCATGTCTTGTATTACCGTTGGGCCGTATGAAATGCAGAGAAACACACACCGTGCAGCTCATGTGCCACTTTAACTTTAACTGCCAAGGTAAATGGGTGTCAAGGTGCCCATGTTCCCACAGCCCATGTTCCCACAGTTCCCACATTTTTAAGATTTTTTTTTTTTCTCCAAAATTAGGCCATTTGTTCCCACATTTCCATTTAGGGTAAGCCTAAACTAACCCTAAACCTTTCCTTAACCCTTAAATTGAAGGGAAATGTAGGAACACAAGACCTCATTTTGAAAATGTCCTAGAAATGTGGGAACATGGGGCTGGAAGGGAAACGCAAAGACATATTCTGTGTACGAATCTGAGGGAATGACCTAATCAAGTAAAAGTGTTTTGGGGGAAAAAAAATAATAATAATAATTAAAACTCAGATTTTTAATGTTTACATTATTAATGAGGTAATACAAACTATTGTCCATAAGCGAATAAACAAGCTGTTCTCAGAGGTGCCAGAGCACTGTTTGAAACTAGAAAAGTGGCAGGGTCCGCCACATACAAAGAAAGTAAAACGGTATGAAATAAAGTCAGTTTGTTTGTTTGTTTGTTTAGTCACACAAGATGTTTCTCTTCTGATGAACTACAGAGTGTTCCTCTAAGATAACCTGCTTGTGTTACCATCCAGGCGCCGCTCTTCCCCTCTCCGCTCTGAGACTCCTGGTCCCGCCGGTTCGGCTGGCCTCCGCAGCCATGTGGCAGACCATCCAGCAGAAAGCTGTGGCTGATTATGGGATGCTTGAGGAGTTTGTTTCCATGGTTACAGACATTGTTCCAGAGCTTCTCAACACTTGTCAGAGGGCCCAACTCATCCTGGGCCTCAGAGCACGGGTGAGCACAGTCATTATCATGACATTTTAAGAATTGAAGTGTTAGTTTTGTATAGTCACTGAGAATATGACACTGGATTGATATGAAGATCGAGATGTCGTCATGTTTATAAAGCTAGCTTGGCCAAAGTAACCAACATGTGAACTGTTTGTGCTGAATTAGATACTTTACAGGAAGGAAGGAAGGAAGGAAGGAAGGAAGTTTGAAGTGTTTTCTGCTTTGGTGGTTCTGAGTCACTGCTGCTTTGTTGTTGCAGCTGATCCTGGGGTTATGTCAGTGTGAAGCTACTGCTGACTTTGAGCTCATTCAGCCACACCTGGACAGAGTGCAAACACTCACAGAAGCATGGGTAATGGAGGTGAGTTTCAAGTGTCACTACTTCAAATGAATGGTAAAAAGCACATCGTGAGAAGTGAAGTTCTTTGTCAAATTAACCATGGTGGTGACAATGGCGGGTGTAATCTGCTCTATTCTTTTCTAATGCTCACGTCATGTTATTGCAGGCTGGTGCTGCAACTGGGGAAGTGTCACTCTCAGAATTCGTGGATCTGGTTAAGAACTTGCTGAAAAATCCGGACAAAAGGGAACATTTCTTTGAGGTCAGTGCTACGGTCGCACCTTGAATTTGTTCTGTTTATAAGTCCTTCAGATCCTGAACAGTATGAAAAAGCCAACTGTTGCAAAAGCTCGGCCCAAAAGATGCACTTGAGCACACGGCTAAGACTGCAGCCGCCGGTCGAATAGCCTGTCCTGCACCTGCACGAGAGGGAATAACTCTTCACTTGCTGACGTCCGACACTCGGCCAGACGCAATGAACGAATGTATCAAAGAGACAGAGCTGGCCTGTTGTTTTCTCCAAAATTCTATTAGAGTAGTTTCATTTTGTTTCAGGTGTCTATCAACACAATTTCCCCACTGTAATTCTCGATAAATAAAGATGAAGAGTTGGCAGGTCATCCAGATTTAAGTTAAGGGACCTCTGTAGTGTATATAAATGAATAGATGTGTCAAAATTCTCCAAATTCCCAATCCGATTTGACTTCCAATTTTAAAGTCACAACTCTGTTAGATTCGATTTAAAATGTTTTTTGATTTTTTTTCCTCAGCATTATGGAATTGTCAGACTGTCGCATCTGGGTTTGTAAAGATCAACAGATCATTAGTCTTCTGCTCTGACAGCTGTCATTTACATTTTCAAATTCTTCTTTATAGAGATAGGGCTATTTTACAACAGCAGACTTTATCCAGGTGGCTTTTTGCAGGTTAGGGTCAGACAATTTCAAGTAATATTCCCCAAAAATAAAGATTCCAGAGTTCAACAACAAATGCCAGCCTTCAGCGATTCAACAATAAAGAACAAAAGAGAGAAATCCACTTAGTTACAAAGTCCAGAGTAGACCCTCAAAGGATTTTTGACAAAGTAAATAAACTGTAATAAACATCTCCAGTACCAGTCAGTCGATTCGTCTGTGTGCACACAGGATAAATGTATGGTGGGGTTTGCTTTTGCTTTTGCTGATCAAAATTGAAATCTCATTTTGATTGATTTTTTTACTTGGAATTGAAATTGTGACACCTCTATTAATGAATGTACACTCTGTGTGTCTCTATACTGCAGTCAGACTACTTCCTTTCACATCTTGAGTCTTTCTCTGAAGTCTTGTATCTGTGATTGTTTATTGAGGTCTGTCATTGTACTTTTCAAGTGTTTGTAAAGAGCTAATTTAATGCTCTTTCAGAATGTTTTCCCGAAAGAGTTTGGCGCCACATATGATGAAGCACTTTGCACCTTGATGTGGTTGTTCCTGTCCAGACTTGAAAAGTTCCTTCCTCTTCAATCTTTCCAACAGGTAAAGAATAAACATAAAGCGTTACAATGACTTTCGGGAGTTTTGATCTCACTTCAGCCTACAGCTCTGAATTTTGCCGTTTCTATGCAGACACATTTTTGCTTTCTTCAGGTTGCCTCCATGTTTGGTGAAGTGTCCTCAGTTTTGGGGGAATGTATGGACTCTGTGTCTCGACATGAGGAGCTCAAAACTCTGCTGCAGTATCAGAAAGACCTCAGTCACCTGGATCACAATGGTAAGTCTATATAGTTATAGTAATTCCCCTCAAGAACTCATGGGTATTTTAGTTTGTCATTCTGATTTTGTTTTTTCCTCACCATTGAACATCATCCTCCAGTTTTTTTTTTTTTTTTTTTTCATGCTGAGAAGTATAATGGCTGTCAGTTAGGCAAGTAATAACAAATCATATCATAAAATGTTTTAATAAAAGAGCAGATTCATGGAGCAGTTGAAACATTTCAAACTGGAGCAATTTGTACTTGGTGTCTGAGCCCGTTCCATTTAACTCTTCCACTAACATTTTGTTAATGCAGATGTACTTTATATAATAATCAACAGTAAGATGACTGCAACTGACACTTACTTTAATTATGAGTTGATCTGAAAACCCATTTGAATTGTTAGTCTATTAAAATCTATTAAATCTATTTAGACCGACACATAGTCCAATTCACTACCTGCTCAATGTAGTATGACTTATATCTTTGTTACTTCACCTGTGATTGTCAGCTTTGTACATAGTATATACAGCAGTATATACCGTTAGTTTTTCTATATAGTGCTTTCATCATTATTGATCATTTTGATAATTACATCACGAATGAGGTTAGCCAGTGAGTTGGACTTGCCGTCTGCAAAAATGAAGACACCAGGTTAACACTGAAGTAACTGACTGAACTAGCTATAAGTTACAATTGACTCTACTGTAGCATTACCTTCACCTGAACCCTTTTGATAACATAACAGTGCTTTTTCAAACCATAGCTATTTGACTTATCACAGTTAGCTCTGTACATATTGTGACTAGTTTTTCATTTTTGCATGACATTGTGTTTCTGATCATTTTGAAAAATGCCTCATAGATAGTTATTATATATATATATATGTAATTAGCTAGTAACTTAGCCACATGGTGCTTGGAAGAGCTGCCAAAAATGAAAGTGACTTATGTACGATGTCTTGTGAAAGAGAGCAGTACAGCTCCAACCTCATTAACTTAATGGTGCCGTTCTTCATAGTTAGCACTGCAGCATTTTCAATTGTACTAGACAAGTCAAAGCTTTCTCTTGGTGACGCATTTCTGATGCTTGTCTTATATAAGTACTTGTATAGCATATTATTTGAATAATGATTGACACTTACCTGTTAGTGTTGAGGTTAAGTTTTACCATGTTATAGCCATATTTGTTGTCTTTTCAGATGGATCCTGGGATGGTGCCTGCATTATTTCAGCTCTTAAACTTCCCCCTGTAGAGGGAGCTGAGACAGATGAAGCAAAACCACAAGCCAACATCTTGAATGTTTTGCTATCCTGTACATCAGATTGGGAGAATGAGTCTTTAACATTGGCGCATTCAACAGACACGATCACAGAAGATGAAAAAAGTCAGGCAACTGCTGATGAGACTAAATTGACTCCTGGGGAAAATGGAACAGCTGTTGTTTTGGTTGATGCTACGAGACAAGAAGAAAATATAGGCCTTCTTCAAGGTCAAGTGGACGGCGCGTCTCCCCGTCTAAAACAATGCTTTGTTCAGCTAAAAAGACTGGACAAGCCACCGTCTTTGCCGTCTCGACCCGTGAGAGGAAACAGGGGCCTGAGGATGAAAAAACTCCTGTTGGAAGAGAAGAGAGGTCTTCGTGAAGAGGCCCTCTGTGCCTACAAATCAGCGTCTAGAAAAAACAACCCCTCAAACACAGCTCTTTCAGAGGTCTCTGACAATGAGGATTCAAGCATTAAAGAAACGTACATGGCTCCGGTCAATGATTGCAGTGAAGGTGACTCGTGGTCTTACTACTCAGATGTGGACTCTTGCCATAAGACTACAATTGGTAGTCCAAGTACAGCTGATTCGTGGTCTAACTACTCAGGTGATGAGGGTTCCTTTGTGAATTCTGACAGGAGTTATACTGAAGATGATTCATTGTATAGCTGCTCGAATGAAGACCCTTCCTTAATGAGTCCTAAAAATGTGTCATCAACCAGCAGACGGCAGGGCATCTCTAAAATCGAAGCTCCAAAAAAGACTCGTCAATTCCAATGCTTAGTCTGCAAGGAGCTTGTGAACACAGGTATGAGAGCTCACATGAAACTCCACTTTCCAACTGGTGATTACGCCTGTCCTAGATGCGACAGCAGGTTTAAGCTATGCTCCTCTTTAAAGCTACACTTGAAAAGGACCTGCTTTGAGCACAACGAGCAGAGGGTGGATCCGGAGAAGCCAGACGAAGCTGAGAATCTTTACAAATGTGACAAATGCGAAAAGGCATTCAAGTACAAAATTTCACAAAAAAGACACAACCTGACCCACAGCGAACTATACTGCAACGTGTGTAGGAAGGTGTTACGAGACTCTGCAGCACTGACGAGGCACAAGGCTTCTCACACCGTGTTTCAGTGTAACCGCTGCAGAGAGACCTTCACTCATTTCAAGCCCCTGCTCAAGCATTGTGAAAACATCCACAAGATCCACAGGCCATATAAATGCAACCACTGTCCGAAGACTTTATCCACGCTTCGTTTTTTGATCGCACACGAGTGGAAACACACGGGTCACCTCCCCTTCCGGTGCGCTCAGTGCGGCTTGAGATTCAAAAACGACGCGGATCTAATTTCACACCAGAGGGTCCACACCAGAGAGAGACCCTACCTGTGTGCAGACTGCGGCAGGACCTTCTCCCAGAATTCCAACTTGTTGCGCCACTTGAATTTCATCCACAGCGAGTCTCGAAATGAGAAGAAGCATTCTTGCACCCAGTGTGAGAAATCGTTTAAAGAGAAAGGAGCCCTGAAAAAACACCAGAGGACCAAACACTTGAATGAATTGTTCCGTCATCCATGCCCGTATTGTGGAAAAATGGGCTCTGCATCGACCATAGCCAGACATAAATTAATGCATACAGGGGTGAGACCTTTTAAATGCACCGTGGCTGACTGTGACAAACACTTCAGGTCAACTTCTGAAGTGAAGAGGCATGTCCTCATACACCATACTACAGAGAGGCCATATAAATGTGATGTCTGTGGGAAGGGCTTTATAAAAAGGTATTCTCTCAACGCTCATGCTCAGATACACACAGGAAAGAAGCCTTTTGTTTGTCAGATCTGTGGCAAGGCTTTCCCTAAGCTCCACAGCATGCAGAGACACAAAAAACTCATTCACACATCTGTGACAAAGTAACCCTACATGCTTCTCAGTCATGTTCTCAGTTAAAAAAGCAGCATGCCAACATCTCAAGAAGAGAATTACTTTTACTCAACCTTTTAAACCCGCTGAAGTTTTAAAAGGGGTCTATGAACACAACATTGGGGTTAAGAAGAAATTGTTGCTGAAAGCTTTATCAAACAAATTTGTTGCACTTGACGCAAGACTGCACCAATCTTGACAACTGGCTTCCTACATAGCTTGTATCGGATGGCATTAAAGGGTTAATATTTGAGGTTGCTCTTATTGCCCAAGTCACATGAGGGAAACTTGTAACAGAGTAGGTCACATTATTGGGAAATCTGTTTAAAGCCAGTTAGAAAAGGGCTGTGTTCAGAAAAGATGAATTACTAGTCAAGTGTTGTTGTTTTTTAAAAAATGTATGTATGTTTTATTAAAAAATGTTAATCGTTGTTTTATGTGTTTGATTGAGAAGACTGAAAGAATGTTGAAAATGTGTGTAATTGAGCCTATATAAAACAATGTGTAACGTGTCGTGTTATATGTTTGTGCTTTTTGTCAGTAGCAGAGTTTATATTTGTTTAATCGTGCTTTGGAGGAGGTGAAACGTCACCAGTAGGCTAAAGCTAGAACTGTGCGATTTCTTGGTTATAGATATACAAAGGATGTTAGGTGGTTGTAAAAAATAAAATAAATAAACCCAACACATGGCAAATTAAAAAATGCAGTTTAAATATAGCGGTTATACAATATGTGACGGGGTAGAGGGATGAAGAGGAACTAAAGAACGACGAAGCGGAACGCCTCACCGCCTGCTGCTACCCATCGGATTGTTATTCCGAACGGAACGTAAAGCAACCGTTGACGCACAAAAAAGATACCCTCAGTGACTTGGGGCTCTGCGACTCAACTAGTGTAACGCATATTAAGTTTGACTTCGGTCGAGCGACGGACATATTTCCCTTACTTGTAATGTAACTGGAGTGAGTACACAGGATGGACGGAGGAGTTTCCAAAGGGCCCGGTGAGTAGAGACTGTAACAAACACAACTGTTTGGCTAGGCCGCAACGCAGCCCGCGCGCGGGAATGCCACTGCTAACTTGGTCAGGAACGAGCAGTATTCGTAGACAAATTACTGCGTGATGTGTTGAAATATATTTTTCGATTTCCGCTGACATGCTTTTTTCAAGCATTTCAACGGAAAACGTTAGCTAGGTTAATGACGTGACATATACGAATTGGCAGTTTTGGGATACAGGCTAATGCTAGCATAAACGTTATGCTATCTCAAGTTGGTTTACGCTAGCTAAACAGGCTGCAGTAATAAAGTCAAAATAATTCGCTAGACAAGTGTCTTTGTTAATATAAAATAACTTTCACCGCCCTTAAACAGTTGGCCAACCAAATATATTTGCATGGTGGGTGTTCGTAAATATATCGACAACGTATATATCCCTTCAGTTATGATCAGCCAGTTAGGTCTTATATCACGGAAATGAATCCGACACATCCGCCTGAGCCGGCGCTTGCATTTTTGTGTTTCTGCTAAAGTCACAAAGAATTACAAAGCCTGATTTACTTCGGATTTGTCATCAGTTTGTTTATTAATGTACGATTGGCCCGCCGAGGACATGTTGGCACGATCAAGGATTAAATGGAAATCTTCTTTGGCCCCATTAATCTGCCAAGATATAAAACCCTAATTTTACACAGGCGTGTAATGATAGAACTATTGCAAATGCAGATACGGTTTGAATAGTGGGTTTGGATTTGTTCAATGAATCACCTACTTGTACTTCTAGAATTACTGCATTGGTGCCACTGAGGCTTACATTTACCATTAGGATAGGGAGAGAGCGAAATCACTGGAAATTTGGGAAAAATAAATTTGTGTATCTGAATTAACTAAAATGAAAAAAGGACTGAGTTTTACTAATTTGGCTTGGTGTTTTGATATTTTCCTATTTGCTCTGAGATCGATTTCGTTAGCCCATTTCAAAGTAGTTTAAGGGAATGCTTTCGTGGTGCTTACAGTATTGGAAAGGAAGGCCTTTGAATAGATACAGAGCAACATTTCTGCACAGAAGAGGCACGGGGAAGCCATTTCTTGTTAGCTTAATTACTGTATATGCAATGTTCTGATCATTTTCATCCATTCAAACATTTAAACATTTTATTTCCTTGATTGCAGGTCCCTCTCTACCTCTCTCTGCCCTGCAGCTCCTGGTCCCACCCATTCGGCTGGTCTCTGCAGCCATCTGGCAGACGGTCGAGAAGAAGATTGTGTCAGATTATGGGCTGCTCGAGGAGTTTGTGTTTATGGTTACAGAAATTGTACCTCAGCTTCTCTCCATAAGGCAGCGGGCTGAGCTCATTTTGGGTCTCAGAGCAAGGGTGAGGAAGAATTTAAAGCCTTGATAAATAAGATAATAATTATATTAAATGGAGATAAAATGCCATGGCTGTAGCAATTGGCAGATAGTGATGTACGTAAATATCACAGAACCATCAGAACAGCCCCCATATCTATTGGTCTCTATCACAATTACATAGAATTTGATTTACATTGCTGCGATGTGAAAAGGCACTGTACTCCTATTTAAGCACAATTGTATGTTAGACATAGAGAATTTTCATTCTACCAGTTAGTCAGCTGCTGTTCTAAACCACACATTCGTCTAAACGATGCAGCAATTTGCATCGCTGATTGTCTCAAATTAATTCTGTGAAGTCAGATTGAAAACTAAATCTATTGGGCCCATCTTGCACTATGCGACTTGATATAAACTTTCAAAGCTTTTGTAGTCACACAGTGTAAAGGTACCTTAAGGCTGATTGTGTACAACATTTTGAAATACAATTGTTGTATTCCAACAGGCAATGGTGGATTTGAGACCAATACAGGGAAGCCTTCAGACAGAACATTTGTAGTTTTCTGTACATGTCATACTGTTGCCGAATATTGCTATTGCAATGGGATGGATTACTTTTAAACGTGGTGGATGTTTTAAATTACACCTAATTTTGGAAGATTGTTAAACTGGCCGGCACATTTTGTCTCTGTCATCCAAACTCTTTATCTGTCGCCTTAGTTTTTCCTATTTACTTTCTTTCCTGTTAGAATGGTACAAAGGCCCTTTCTAAATAATCTTTCGCCTCTGATATTAGTAGTTTGCCAGCTCTTGCTGTGTTTGATTTGCATGTTTCCTGTTGGGACTGTATCCAGTTTTCCAGTGACTTTCAGCCTCCTTCTTGTGTGAAACGAGTATACGTACCTGCGTCTTTACAAGATGTCAGTCATGAGGTTGTCACAGACCCACTGTTTCAGAAAAGACGAGGCACTGAGGTGATATATACCTAAAGCATTTAGATGTTAACATAACGTTTCATTTGTCAGAGAAATGTGCCTGAGCTTATTTACACCCAGCGTGAATGGAAACCGTGTCCTCAGAATTACAGTACTTGTTTATCATTGCTGCTCTCCTCTGATTGTAGCTTATACTGGAGTTGTGTCGCTCTGAGGAGACGGCTGACCTCCAGATTATTCAGCCACATCTTGATCGAATGCAGAACCTCAGATCTCTGTGGAACGTGGAGGTGAGTGTGAAACTGCAGTCAACATGAAACAGATGGAGTAGGGTTTTTACATTTGTTTGGGCAGCACTGATCTGAGAGTTTGCTTTTTGGGTGTTTTCCATCTTGTATTGCAGACTGATAATGCAGAACAAGGGGCATCTGACTCACATTTCATGGGCCTGGTCCAAAACCTGCTGAGAGATCCTGATGAGAGAACAAACTTTTTCCAGGTACGTTTTGGTTGTATGCTTAAGTTGACACAGCAAAGGTGAATGCTGAACTTTTATATTACTGTGAATTCTTTGTTTTATGATCTACTCCTGTTTGTCCTGTAACAGATATTTGACATTAATGAATTTATTTGTGTTCCAGGATGTTTTCCCAGGAGATTTTGGTCCCACATATGACAAAGCAATCCAGACACTGATGTGGCTGTTTCTGTCCAGACTTGAGAAGCTTCTTCCCTCCCAAACTCTCCAACAGGTAGAATTTCAGTTTGTTCAAGAAGGTTTGGTGATTTTGCATTTGATTGTCACAAGCGTTGGCTGTTATAGTCTGTGTCGGTGTAGTGTTGTAAAACTGCTGTACCTCACATTAGTTTTAATTTGTCTTTGTCAGATTGCATCCCTGCTCAGTGACGCCTCGTCCGTTCTGAATGAATGCATGGAGACGTTCGCTCAACCTCAGGATCTCAAAACCTTGCTGGGCACTCAGAAAGACCTAAACCAGTTAGAAGACATAGGTGAGCTTCTTTGAATTTCTTTGACATATTGAAATGATCTAACAGATATTCAGAGCTTTATTTTATGTATAGAAAGTCTTACCAATTCTTTTTCATTCAACGGAAGTGGTCGTGTAGATTCAGAACATGGTACACAGTGCTTTTAAATCTGTTCTGTCAATTAAGCAGTTCTCGTGATCTCTCTTTTCAGAATCTTACGTTGTTGACAGTGGCATCTTGTCAGCTCTCTGTCTCCCTCCTGTGGAAAGAGTTGTGATTGTCAATGAACAAACAGAGACAGATGCAGAAAGCGGACTCGTGTATACAGTCTGCACAGAGATGGAGGTGGAATCTGAGAACAAAGAGGTGTACATGGAGGGAACTGGGAACTCTGAAGAGTGCGTTCAGACCCAGTGGTTTGGTCTTGGCAGCGAGGTGAAAGCAGAAATGGACACTGTGGTCGTTACAGATCCCATTGAAGGGGCAGAGGCCAGTGACGGTGAAATGCCAGATGACAACCATGACGAACAGTCTGGAACGCTGATGATCGGAGAAGACGGCCAGGTGACGGTACTTGATGGCGTGGAGAAGAAGCCAAATAAACGTGGAAGGAAAAAGAAACGTCTTGAAGATGAAGACTTTGAATTGCCGAGCAGAGTGAGGGGCAAACAAGACGATCCAGAATTTGATGTGGTGGGTGAACGGCCCGTGCGAAAGAACCGTGGACTCAAGATGAAAAGGTACCTGTCGCAGTGGAGGAAAACTGGCAAGACACAGAGCAGTAATACTGCCACCGGTGGTCCTAAAAAGTTTGCCAGGTCCCAGAGTTCAACCAAAAGCAGTGAACTGGACAAGAGAACATGCAAAGTGTGTGGCAAAGTGGTGAGTCATGCAAAGTTCTTAGAGCGTCACATGAATCGACACTCAGAGGAGCTTCCCTTTTCTTGTCCTAACTGTAAAAGGTTTTATAAGAGCTTGCGGTACTTGCAGCAACACAGGTGTCCAAGTGAGACAAAAGCAAAGCCTGGCAGGAAACCAAAGGAACAAGAGACAGGAGCAGGTGATGGTGATGGTGAACAATCTTCTAGTGGGGTCCTTTGTGAGGCAACCAACGAAGATCAGCCGTCAGACAACACAGGCCAGGATCCCGATTACTCGCCCTCTGGTGAGAGGAGGCCCTCAAGAGAATCCGACCAGAAAAGTCCTGATGGAAACAAAAGTGTGTTAGAAGGCCCGTTCTACTGTCCTCACTGCAGCGTCGAGTTTAAGTGCAAACAAACTTTTAGGTTCCATTTAAGAAACATTTGCTACAATGAGCAACAGGTGGATCCTGAGAAGCCTGAAGATGTAAAGCATTGTTTCAGGTGTGACGAGTGTGACAAGGCGTTCAAGTACAAATCAACATTGGATTCCCACAAACAAACTCACAACCCGCTGTACTGCGAGGTGTGCATGAAACTAGTGCGAGACTCTGAGGCGTTGGCAATGCACAAAGAATCCCACACCCCTTTTCAGTGCAACCAGTGTGAGGAGAACTTTCCTGTATTCAAGGCACTTCATAAGCACTACATTGACGTCCATAATCCCGTTGAGCCTTTCACCTGTACCCACTGCCAGACCACTTTTGCCAGCTTGAAGCGATTCATCAGACATGAGTGGAAGCACACCGGTTACCAACCGTTTCAGTGCACTCATTGCAGTAAAAGATTCAGATCGTACTCTGACCTTGTGGAGCATCAGAAAAAGCACACCAAAGCATATCCATTCCTCTGCTGGGAGTGTGGCAAGAAATTCCGGCACGGCGTTACCTTGACCAGGCACGTGGAGCGCGTGCATCACTCCGGTGAACCTGTAACAGAGAAACCCATGCCAATCTTCACCTGCGCTCAATGCGGAAAGACCTTCACTTCAAGAAGATGCCTTCTGAAACACGATAATTTCCATCACAAAGGGCTGCGTTTCCCCTGCGAGCACTGTGGAAAAGGATTCTTTGGCAAAGACGCTTTGGTGAGGCACACTTTGATTCACACAGGCGAAAGGCCTTTCAAGTGCGACGACTGCGATAAGTCTTTCAGATCTGCCGCAGAATTAAAGATACACAGGAGATACCATACAGGGGAAAGACCATTTAAGTGCAGCATCTGTCAAAAAGGTTTTGTCCAGTCCTGCTTTCTCACCTTACACATGCGAACCCATACAGGGGAGAGACCGTATGTTTGTACAGTATGTAGCAAGGGCTTTTCCAGCTTGCATGGCCTAAAAAGACACAGGAGACTTGTTCATGCATAGTTAATGTTAATAAGATGCTAATTCCAATGGGGATGTTCTGTTCCCCTTAGAGAAGGAGTTGAAAACATGAACTTGAAACATAATTTGACCTTGCTTAAGGACACTTCAGCAGTTTGGAAGTTGAAGGACATTTTCTTTAAAATGCCAGCCACATTGCTCCTTATGTGGCCTTCACAGCTTAAATTGTTGGGGACTGTGTAATTGTATAGTGCATTACAAAAATGTAACTATTTTTTACAGAAATGTTTGCTGTAGTTCTACATAACATTTGTATGTATAAATGATATAAACCTTTGTTCCTTGGGGAATTTATTTCATTTCTTGAATAAATTAAACATTTGATTCTAGGTGTCATTGGATTTACTCTAGAATGAAGTCATGCGTATGTTACATTTTTATTGTTTTCTTGTTGGAAGAATTTGGGGCTGGATTTCATATATAATGCTGTATACCCAATTTGGTTGTTGATTGAATCAAATTTGAAAAAAAAATATTTTTTAGAATTAGATTTTTTGTAAAACAACTTCACCTGGGCTTGTGTGTCCAATTGTAACTCAATCCGCTGTGCCACATCTAATAAATCAGACACCTTAACAACTAAGATGCTTTAAACAGCTCCAGTCTCCCCCTCACTATGTTAGTACTTACGCTCCATAGAGAGCCATTGGATCAGGGGTTGTACTTTTATAAATCCCATTACAAACAGAAATCATTCTGTCTTCCTGCTTTTTAGTTTTGTGAAAATAAGCTTTTAAAGAACAGCCTGACCTCAAAGCAAACATTTGTTTTGAAGGACACAGCACACAAGTGGATTTCGTGTTTGTTGCTCGACAAACAAAATAAAAACTTCAGAATAACTTCTAGGTAGTTTATAATGGTGGGAAAGCTATGAAGGGACTAGAATATTTTGGTCCGAGATGGCTGAAAGTCAATTTCTTAAGAGGATCGGACCAAGTCATTGTTCTGCTCTTGAGGGAGCTCCCCAAAGCTCGTAACCTTTCTGGCCAATGACCCTGTTATTTCTGTTAACAAATTCTCGTTGACAGTTTGATATCAGAGAATGGTCCACTTGTGTCATGCTTTGCAATAGCAATGCATGCTAACAATAGTTATGTGATGCCAATATACTTATACTGATCTTTTGAAATTCCTACTTTCGTACCCAGTCATGATATTATCATATGTTACTAATGAACCTTTTTACCTATGGGATGTTCCAAACAGGTGTTTTTGGAGCATTCCATAACTTTCATAGTCGGTGGGAAACGTAGAGCAGTTCAGCAGCTGTTCTATTCCTTCCACCTGCTTAAAACTGCATGCCAATTACAACAGGTGAGGTGCAGAGTTCCCTCTCCTCTTCGAGTATGTAAGGGTGGGTTATGTGTGTGTCCATGACTAATTACAGGCCTTTTTTAAAAAAAAAATATAATTTTCCTGAGCTGTCAGACCCATGCGCTGATGTGATTCAAGGACTGGTAGTACAAGAGAGGTAACTTACAATGGCAGAAAGACAAAGACGTAAAGATATAACATGTATTGACCTGGCATCAAAATGTCAAAAAAACGGCTAGATATTTTGATGAGCTGTGTACTAACATCATCTCAAATGTTTCCAACAATGTTTCAACCCAGAGATATCCACAGGTTTACTCAAGGTGTGTTTTATTAGGTTGCTACCGCTACACCCGAGACGAGGAAGTCGACAAATAAAACTACATTTAAGGGGAATAAAACTTTAAACATTACCTTGTCTGTGAACATTTGTGCCTGAGCTATGCTAAATGGAATTTATAAAATTAAAATTAAAATTAAAATAGTCGGCTTACAAAACTTGATCAATTCGTACATATTTTGCTTTATTTGTGTTTCAGAAGGTTATAATCTGCTAAATTGTGACAGTGAAAACTGCAAAAAGCAGCGTCACATTTGTAATGGCCTGAGAGGACGGGACATTAATTATCAGTGGTACGTCTGAAGAAGCAGATGACACGTTGACCTTGAGTCTCATTTTTACCATGTGTGACTGCCAAACCCAACTGAACACTTACCAGAACTAGCTGAGTAGCCAAGCTGGCTGATGATGACAGAGAGTCGCCAGTATGGAGAAAACAACCAATAGTTACTACACATTTCTTGTTTTTTCTTTTTTTATTGGTGATGAAGTTTACAAAACAAGCCGCTGCTTCTTCTGAAGTGAACAAGAGCAAGGTGACAATGCTTGTTTTCTTGAGATAATAAGACAGAGTAACACGCTATCACAAGCTAACCACTTTTGTTAGCCTCGAGATAAATTCAGAATTAACATTTAATCTCGAGATGATGGCTTTAAAAAAATCTAATCGAGGGCCATTATGGGCTTCTGCATGCCATAGTATGTCAGTCATAGCAGGTAAAGCACAGGTGCAATTAATTGCATCAATAATTTAGATCAGGTCTGATAGTGGGGTGATGCGACGCTGCCTCACAGGTGTAGTTTTCACTTCGATGTAATGGATTCCTTGTATTAGGTACACCTGTTTACGTTGAAAAGGGTGTATTGAAAAGGGTAATTCAATTGCCGTACAACAAAGTGCAATTTGTAGTTATATATATTATATATATTACACAAAAGAATATAGATTTTTTTTATAGTGGAGTGTTGAGGATGAGTACAGGGGTCTCACAGTCTGAGGAGTGAAGCTGCTCTGTAGTCTGGTAATACAGCAGCAGATACCTCTGTAGCTGTTGTCAGATGGCAGCAGGGTGAACAGACTGTGGCTGGGTGGGTGTTATCTTTTAGTATCCTTCGGGCTCTGTGCAGATACATGACTGATATTAGTGATATTCAGTCTTTATTTTTCTGTTCTGGCCGGTTTTAGTCATTCACTGTAGAGCCTTCCTGTCCTGTACTGTCAACAATGCAAGAATGTATTATTCAAAACTACACAGCCCACTATTAATTACATGCAATTCCAAATCTTTTTTTCTCCACAAAATCAGTGTCAACTTCATTAGCTCGACAAAGAAAAACGGCACATTTCATAAATTCATGTATCAGTCATTCAAGTAATTGGTATTGATAATGCACTCAGAGCTGGAGAATTGGGGACATGATTGGTCTGTATTGCAATATGTACACTTGTGGAAATGGTTGTAGCTTTTACCTATTGTGAATTAGTATAACATACTCATTACATTGTAATGTAATAATTGTATGTCTTCCCCCTATTACGAATAACTTCTTGCATGCTAAATAACCTCATTGAAATCACAAAACTGTTCACCCCAGATGGGACTCGAACCCACAATCCCTGGCTTAGGAGGCCAGTGCCTTATCCATTAGGCCACTGGGGCTAGTTGGTCTTCAACATTGCATTGTTACAATCTGTAGAATACCCTTTCAAATAAATGAGGGTAATTCCTCACATGATTTCCTCTGCTAAACAAGCCTAAGTGTGTGTTCCCGAGACTGACAATGACAAGCCACATCAACAACCACCGCTGGCTCAGATCAACAATCTCGTAATGGGCAACGACTGCTGAAGTCGTAGTCTGTTGATTACACCCCTGGTCAAGTGCTTGTTTCAGTATTGAGCTGTGTTTATTTTTTAGTTAAAACCATTAATGGGGATGTTAATGGATTTATTCTAGCATTAAATAGTTGCGAAAATACGTTAACAAAGTTGAATGAAAACTCCCCCTGGTCTTGACTGGTGACAGCACTGTCCAAGCAGGAACCAGCCTCAGTTGTTTTTCCTTCTCTGCCCAGCACACTCCGGAGGAATGGTGGCTGGTTAGCTGTTCAGGCAGCAGTTGTTGAATTAGCTTACTTGTTAACGTTATTTGGCATTTTTCTGTTGTAACAATGAATTTACTACCGTCGAATCCTCACGGGAATGGGCTCCTTTATGCTGGATTTAACCAGGATCATGGTAAGAAGTGGCGCTGTTTTATATATTTTTTCTCACTAAATGGAAATTGGCAACGTCGTGGATGCTAAGCTAACGTTGCTAAACCCATGTCTTCACCTAGCATAAATTAACTATAACATTATCTAACAACGACAGCTTTACATTTTCTGGGCTTGACATTATTTAACGACAATTCTGCTGCCCAGTTGTCAAGCGATAACTCAAAGTAACAATCGTTAAGTTTATATTGGCTTAAGCTGGCGAGTCGGCGTAGCTAGGCAGCTAAAGCTAACATGTCACTTAGCCTTTTTGTTGTCAGCTTACCAGCACATTTTAGGTCAACATGACAAGTGTGCGAAGTTACTCACAAACACATTGTTCAAGTTCAAGCACTCAAATAAGAACGGTTTACAAGCAGCAGCAGATGTATGTGAACTAAATCTAAAAGCTAATGTTAGCTGAGTTCCCTTCGACCCCCATGGTTAACGTTATCAGTCACTACAACTGCGAGACTGTTAGCGTTAGCTAGGTAACAGCTTGCTAAGCTAAGTTTGACAGTGTTGTCGCAATAATGTGCTAATGTTATATTAGCTACCCCCAAAACAATGTGGTAATTTTGAAGGTTGCCAGTTTACAGAAGTAAATATATTTTTTGTTGCTTCGTAACGACATTGTCACACACGGACTTAAACGCCGCTGCGCTTCCACACCCACACACATTTACACAGGCCGTAAAGTTAAAGTATTCTTAATTTATCTAACTAAACATTCGTATAATTAAATGAGATAATTGGCGACAGCTAGGTTTGTCAGGACCGGGGGTAACTAAGGTGAACAGTAAAGTGATGGTGCAGTGACCAAAGACCTCACATGACCCCTGAGACAACGAGCCGTACAGACATCATGTCAACGCGCTTTTTGTCAGACGTTAATCATTTGTCGCTTCGCCCGTGTCAGCGCTTTATATGTTAACTTCTCTTTACCACTGTACAAGGCCAGTCGGTCCGTCTGAATTGAGCTCCCCGCTCCTCATACTGTGTGCCATCAGCTCTGTAGAGGCTGAGGGTGTGTGTGAGATGCCACTGGCCCTTCTCTTCAGTGAGTGATCCGTGTCTGATAGCTGTGTCATCTTTGTGTGTCGCTCTAGGATGCTTTGCCTGCGGAATGGAAAATGGATTTCGTGTCTACAACACAGATCCTCTTAAGGAGAAGGAGAAACAAGGTAACACGCTCTGCCTTGACATTAAAGATTAGAATGTCAAGGTGGTTGTACGTTTGATTAAAGCAGGGTGGAAACACACGTGCATGTTCACTGAACAGCCTGCCGAGTGGCAACGTATTGAGGCACTAGTATTTGTTGCAAGTTCAACCTTTGACAATGACAGCGTGTTGATCAGCTGAGCTTTGTCAGTCACGCCTTCATTCATAAAAGCCTGTTAGAAGGCAAAACACAAACGGAAAAGGAAACACAAGTCACCTGGGTGCTACCTGGTTCCTGTGCTGGAAAATAGAATACAAAATGTTGGAACTGAACGCTCTAATAGCTATCATTGTGACATCGATCAGCTAAACTGATGTAATGTCAAAGCGCAGTTAAAACTGAATGTTCAGAGCTCATAATGTGGACACATTGGCTGTGCAACCAACAATCGCTTTATTCTCAATTCATTATCAATATACTTAATTTAATAATAAGGAGCTCGAGGACCCATCCGCTGTGTACTGGTTAGCCATTCTGCACCAATGGCTCAGACTGATACGTACCTCTTGATATGACACGTGTTAGCTTTAAGTGAGTTAAACTGGAAGTGAACATCTGTTTTCCACAGCTCTTCATCCACTGTGGAGACTTTTTCTGTCTTACAAAGCCCTTCTGCCAAAAACATCTAGGATATTCAAGTTGGAGTTTGTTGAAGGTTGGGGCTGTCGAGTTTTTTTTTTCTACTCGATGTCATTTACTCGGATTACTTTTTTTTGTTGCAATGAGAAACGTCACGATTAGTTTCTCAGTTCAGATAATCTGTTACTTAGTTTTTGTTTTTTTGATAATTACTTTATTGCTTAAGGAATTTAATTGTATTTCTCTGTTCCTTTTGTATCCACAAAACACACACAAAAATACATTCCCAGATGCATTTAGATGTTTAAGTTTGATTGTATTTAGTGTGCAGGTGTAACTTGGTTAGCAAGAGCCCGAGCAGAGAAAGCAATGTGTGGTTAATGAGTCGCATGTTGAACCATGAAGTACTGTAGGCTGTACCAGCCTGTGTTCTCTTGGCTCAGCTTCAACTAATGAAACCTTTTTCATGCCTTTCAAAGCATTAGACATTGTTTGATCTCGTTGGCTACATGTGTCCTTGTACTCACTCAATGTGATGTTTTTATATGAAACGTAAAGCTAAGTAAAGAGCTGAGAAGGAGATAATTACATCTGTCATTCCCATAATTATTAGTCCACAGAGTTAATGACTATGGGTCGTGGAGTATGCAATTTAATGTCTGTAGAGTCGATATGTTTGAAGGAAGACGTGCATCCTCTGGACACTAGCAGTAAGCAGCAACGCGCACAAGAGATCGTAAAGTGGTTGTCATTTCTGGTAAGGCAGTATTAATCTAACGAGGTAATGTTAACACGTAACAAGTTACTTTTTAAGTAATAGTAATAATCTTGTAATGTATGTTATTTCCAAAGGTAACGCTACCCAGCACTGTTGACAATTTACTTTGCATACAATTTATATAGGAAACCGTTTTAAAATGTCCATCCTGGATGTGATACTAAAGGAATGCCCAGTGGCTGACCAGTAAGTCCTTGTTGAAAGCTATTTGGCTTATGACTGCAGAAAGTCACACCAGCCAATTCTGCTTCAGGAACTAAGTACTGTAGCACAATTGCGACTCCTTAAATATGGAGGGATATAAGAGGAAGCTTTCCCCAAAGACACAGCTGAGAATGTGACTCGGCATGTGACCTGCTCCAGAGTTACTTCTCTAACTCACAGGTCTGAGCTGCAGCAGGCCCTGAGCTGACCAAGGACTCATTCACAGAACCAAGATCAGTCTCTTTTTTTTTTTTATTCTATGAAAATCTACGTCCAGTTCTTTGATGACTGTCTTTGTTGCACATGGTAGCTCTCTGTCCTGCTGGTGTTCTGTGTGCTGCACATGGAGGGAGGGCGGTGGGGATTGTGTGGAATGCTTCGCGGTCTGTTGTGGAGAGCTGATCCATTAGAGATGAGTGAGCAGAGTGCAAGTGTCGTTTTGAGGTCCAGTTTACAGTCAGCTGTGACGACGAGGGCCGCATTCTTTTCTTAGATCAATTAACAGTTCTACTTCTTATTGGTGCTCACTTCCGATGACGTTGACTTTCAGAGTTCCTGGAGGGCGGGGTTGGCCACGTGGAGATGCTGTTTAGGTGTAACTATTTAGCACTAGTGGGAGGAGGAAAGAAACCCAAGTACCCAACCAACAAAGGTATGTATCGTCTTCTTCAGTTAGCAATGTTGAGCTGTTCAAACATTTCTTTTGTGGCGTTTGAGTCAGCAGCATCAGACGTGCGGCGAACACTGTCAGTACTGTTAGCTATAATGTTAGCACATAATAAGAGAGGTCATTCCAGGCAAAACGTCAATGAATGTCATGTTATGCTGCATGTTCATGTCCATTGTGCTAATTTAATTCGTTGGTTGCATTTTTCTTTTGTATCCTAGTGATGATCTGGGATGACCTGAAGAAGAAGACAGTCATTGAGATCGAGTTCTCGACAGAAGTCAAAGCAGTGAAGCTTCGGCGGGACAGGTGAAAAGCTCCCATCTCTAAAAGCTGAAATGGATTTAAAGCCAGTTCCGTAAAGCTGTGGCATCTTCTCAGGGGTTGTCTTGTCTGTCATTTTGTTGCATTCATTTGTTTCATCATGTATGGTGGTTGCAACATAAATGGTTGTGTAATGCGTGAGTCGAAGGGAGGCTCCTCGACCAACCACAATTTTGAGATGTGTTTTGTTTCAGGCTGACGTCTCCCTTTCCAAATGTTTCTCAACTTAATTGCACGGCAGCTCTGCACCAATAATGCAGTCATACCGTCTGACTCATTGTCAGTTGAGGGCCTCTGGCTTATCGCTAGTAGTGTGAGATTAGTGTCACACCTCTGGACAATTAGTTTAAACTTTAGCCCGCGTGTTGTTTCTCCTTTTGTGCTCAGGATTGTGGTGGTCCTGGACTCAATGATCAAAGTCTTCACCTTCACTCACAACCCCCATCAGCTGCACGTGTTTGAGACCTGCTACAACCCCAAAGGTAAGTCAACTCTGTTCCAACTGAAAGACTTTAAATCAGCCCACTCTGCTCCATGCACTCACTTAACCTCTTGAACCACTCAGGAGCCGTCCAGACGAAAACGCTCTTTAGTGGAAGCGCACATGTGTTGCATCGTACTGGCCGATCGTCCACACGGATCCTACACGTCAACAACAGCAACAATGGCGGATCTGCTTGTGTTCGTGTTTCTTGCAACTTACTCGCCTTGTAGTCGAGTGTGAGTCGCAGCAGCAGTTCGGCCTCATTATCGGTCCACACAAACGATTCCGTTTTCCTTGCACTAGCCATTTTCGTCTTCTTCTTCTTGTTTTCGGATTCTCCGTCCACTGTCTGTTTGTAATGTGCATGCTCCGTCTCTTCTTCTCCATTTTTGGTGAATTTGCAAGCGCCCCTAGTGGCCTGGAATATGAACTACAACGTTTTGAGTCGTTTTCAGTGGATCCGTGTGGATGCAAATATTCTTGAAACGGTGCCGAGGAAGACGGAGGAAAAAAAAGATCGTTTTGGTACGTGTGGACTAGGCCTTACTGTTAGCTTGGCTCTGCACAGGGGACTTTTATCAACGAGAATTTCCAATCAATGTTTTGGAGAAAACTGAAAGTGAATCTCAAGTGTTCCACCTATTTTGTGAGACACTCACAGCAGAGCGTACCAATCAGGAGTTCTTTTTCACTTCATGAGGACTGCTGTGATAAGCCACCCACTGTCAGACTATGTTTCATCTCAAGCCACCCTCATTTCTGGTCTCCCTGTTTCACCATTTTCTTTCTCCCAGAACAATAACCACAAAATGATGATGAACTCCATCTTGTGTGTTTAAGCATACAGTAGATTGTAATTTTCTTTTTGAACTATCTGATAAAGATATTAAACTTACACACATCAATTAACTTTACACACACTTCATATGCATAAGGTGTGGGTGACTATGAATGTGTAAAGATTATTTGAATGTATGAAAGTGATCTCAAAAGTGTGTATGAGGAGACTTCAGTGCAGTATGTTGTTACAAAGGCTTTGTTTGGCAACTGGCAGTTGCCCCCTTCAATATGCATCCCTCTGTTCTTGTGACAAGGCAGAATTTCTTTAAAAAAACTGTGGTGTTGTATGTAAAGGCCTATTGCCCTCCTAAGAACACCTAAACAGGGTATTTAAAGTCAATATTATAGTCAATTACTTAAAGGGATATTCTGGTGTAAATTTAATCCATGGTCTAACACACCATGACACGAGTAAGACCCCCCCCTCGAGAGATCAAGAAACCACCATCAAAAATCCACTCATAGCAACAAATAATGCTCAGAACAGCACCAAACTTCAGCAACAGTAGAAATAGGGTCCCAGCACATAGTTCGAGGCATCAAGCATCTGCTAGCTTTGCCGGATTTCTCGGAAACGAGAACACAACTCACCCGTCTCCTCCAGCATCTTGCTCGTTGTGGGGAAGCCCTGATTACCGATTACCGAGTAACATCAACTTCAGCATCTTAACTAATTCATACATCACAAGTACCATTTAATTATCTCACAAAATTATTAACACTTAAAAAGTGAAAAATGTATTAATATAATTCTAATATCAAATCCTGTGTGTACTAACTGAAAACAATGCGTGTATGTTTGTGTGTGTGTGATAGTGTTGTAGTAGTAGGGGTATCCAGTCCAGTTCCACTGCAGTGATCTTTAAAGACCCAGACAGCGTCACAGTGGTTCAGGCTCAGCAGCCACCTACCAGGCCACAGCAGCAATTTATAGCTTTTTAGCTAAGACACGGGCCAAAGGAGAATATTAGGCGTGTGCATGTATGTGTATTTGTATGTGTGAGAGAGCATATAAAAGACATGCTGTTATTCCCTGACTTTGCAGATGCACTCTGTTTCCTGCATATTTTATCCCATGCTATATTTAGGTTGTGGGCACGATTCAGCTCCTATCCCATACTGTGTTCCTACAGCGACACATTCAAACAAGACCAGCAACTTGAAGCAAAAATAGAGTATATGAAATATTAAAAATGAAGGGCTGTCACATGTTTGGCATACAACAGGTACTAGAGGACATAATACCTGATGGTTGAACAAATACCTGCTTTAAAGGAAAAGTTCACCCAAAAACTAAAACTCAGCCCAGAGATCCCAAATTGATTTGTTATACTACAAATATAGTAAGATATCATTTACACCAAGCCAAAATGTTGCTTAAGCTGCTAAGCTAAAACCAGCTTCTCTGAGATAGACTTAAAATGACTGCATATTGTATCTCAGTATACATATCTATTCAGCTTATCTCTGGTGGGTTACGAAAGACACTTTCTTCCTTGCATTTATTTCTTTACATCTGTGAGAACACATCTTTCAGTAGCTGTACAGCATTTTCATTATCCATTATTTTGAGCCTGTGTGAGAAACATGGCGACGTAGCTTGTTGGACTGATGGATGGAAAGGGACTGTGAAGTCCTAAAGAGGCCAAAGAGTATACCGAGGCTCAATCACATTTCCAAGTTTAACTGCTACTCTTGTTTTTGTCTCCTCACGAAAAGCATGGACATTAACAATTGATTCACAATTTCATACTATCAATTAATTAAGTCTTCAAATAAAAAATATCGCTGCTTAGTTACATGGCCACTAGCAGTGCTTTATAGGCTAACATTAGCAACCTGTGCACCTACCCTGCCAGTCTGCACTCATAGTAAAGGAGCAGTACCAAGTGAAGCAACTTCAGTTAACTACCAAGACATGATCAAAAGCTTATACCAATTGTTTTATGCTTGTTATAAAAGAACTAAAGATAAAGGACTCTATAATGAAACCATTGCCACAGAGCAAAATAGATTGTGGCATCATGATACTGCAAAATAGCAATATCAAGTTTGATACCCTGGGGAAGACCAGGGCAAAATCCTCTTGATTTTTTTTGAAAAACACAAATAGATTGTTTTGTTTGTTTATTAAGTAGGGCAGCATCTTATCTAATTTACTTCAGAACAAAGGTAGTTTCCTATTAAGCTGTCTGAGATTCCTCTGTCCTGATAGTAACAGGACAACACACTTATCAATCACAGGGCAATTTAATGTAAATGAGATAAATCATGCTAATTTTCCGGTTCATGACTTGATTTTGGGTTACTACTAGTTTATATTTTTTAGCGCTCAAAAACACATCAGTTTCTTGTACTGTCCCATGCTGCAGCACTGGATTCCCCCTCTGTCTGAGATGCTCTGTTTCGGCTCCTGTCCCTTTCAGGCAAACCTGCCTGAAAGCCCAGTCTTGCTTCGATTGGTCAGCTCACCTGCCTCGCCTGACCAAGCACGGCTTACAGCAACTAAATTTGCTGTGTGAGCACCTTTCATTTGCAGAGGTATGTAGCATTGCTTGCATATGGGCACTCGTGTATCCTTTCCCTTTCCTACACATTTGCCTAAAATACGAAACATTTCCTAGCAGCACTCCTGTTGCAGTCTTAGTCAAGCAAAACCGGTTGCAGAGGTTCTGCACTTGCCATCTTTCATGAGCTAACACCAAAATCCAAAAGAGCAAATGAGACCAGTGACAATGTGACAATAACCCTTTTCAGATAGAGATTCCTCGATCGTGGTTTTGTAGCGTGGGTTCACCCAGTTTCCACCTTTAAATCTAAAAATGTATCCACCTGTTTATACTGATATAATGTGTTGTGATTGAGATCGCCACCACCCACCATCTTTGGGGAAAGTGACAAAGAGAAGTTTTTTCATCTACATGACGTCACAGTCATTGCCAGTCAACTGTGACAGCCACCTGGTGTAACACCCCTGTCCTTTGCTGCTGGTTCACCCTTTCACACAAGCGTTGTCTCACCTCTACTGCAGCTCTGTTACTAGCTCTGTGCTGAACGAAACTGCCCCCCCCCATTCTACCTCGATAATATTGGCGTAATATTCCCTCCTTGTAAAGTCAGTGTAAATAGAGCACATAACACTGTGAGTGGGTGAGTGGGAGGAGGTGCACTGTAGTGGTGTGTGCACTTTAACTTGCTGTTTGAGAAAAGAGAGTGCAAGAAAGCTGGTACAGGTGTCAATATGCAGAAGATGAGTATTGAAACTGTTTCAGAAATTCAGAAACTATACTGAAAATATGGGGCTTTTTTTTCCCCGGGCAACCACAGAAATTAGACATTTTCAGCACTTGAAGCATAAAAATAATAATTTTGGCAACGCTGGTGATTCAACTGATTATTTCCCTGAAAGCACAGAGCTTGTTAGGAAACCACTCTATTTCTAATCTACAAGAGATGAAACCAAAATTGCTGTTGACGCAAACACACAGCAAGTGTTTATATACTATATGATAATAATGCCATTAATAGGCCTGGAGAAACAAAACAGAAAATGTTTAAGTAGCTGTGAAACTGGTTTAGAATGATTCTTTAATGTTCTGGACAGGAGACAGATTTTTTTTTTTTACATAATATAGTTACAAATATGTTGCAATGCGTTACCAACAATTATTAATAAACGAGATATGGATACCTAACAGGTGGAGTTATACTTTTTACATATTCATCTATCTTTTTTACATTGTACCTTTCCCAGTGTTTGCATAAGCACCAGTGCATGACAGAAAAATGTGAACCTATCCTTCAACATGCCAGCAAATAGCACTGTACCATACCACTTGCATGAAACTTACGTGTGCTCACTCTATCTTTTAATATAAAAATTACATTTTGATGCATTACACTAATAACATACTCTCTCATTAATATTTAATAATGATAATAAAGTCACTGAACAGGACAGAGAGCAGAACATGTAGAGGGAAGGACAGGGGGAGAGAGGGAGACAGCGGAGGATAGAGGAGTGGAAACCAGTGTAAATCCCAGAACCCAGAAGTCATCAATCTTCCACTGAGGTGGAACAAGGCGAGCTGGCCCACTTGAAGCCACACAGAAACTCCCCACGCTGTCAATGTATTACTCTCATTCATTTCCATCTGCACCAGCATTCCCTTCACCATGCTAAGAGCAATCTGACAGGAAATATAGATAGAATTGTTTTATTTATTTATTTACATACCCATGGTCTACTCATTTATAGTGCTGCAGTCTTGGATTGTTCAGGCCTTCAATTTGAAGGCTTGGAAGCTCCTGACTTGACAAAACACTTCTTGTATGTATTCAGGCCCACAGTCTTAATTTAATGCTTCCTGGTTTATTTAATCTATATTCGATGGCTGCTGAGGCAAATTAATTGCTCGATTATTGAACTTCACAGCATGTCGAAGCAGAAATAAAGCTATGAAGTCCAGGAATCTCTCCAGGAACTTGAAACGTGCGATTATCAACAGCAACAGCAGCAAACAGCAACATTTAATTGATTTATCCTTTTCTGACACAGCACCAGGTAAACTAAAACCACAAGAACAACACACTAAGAACTTAATATAATACAATGTAATATAATATAATATGGTGATAACTTATATTGTTATAAAAGTTTCCTGTCAAAACTATTTTGGTGCTGAATTTTAAAAACAAACTAAACAGACACCAAGCGACCCAGCCCCATGGTGATATCATCAACCTGAGGACATCGGTGTACTCCAGAAGCATGCCTGGTATCTACCTCTATTTACTTGAGTGGAGTGCCGCCTTTCAGTGTTTTTACTGCTGTAAAGATGGCTTTCCCATAAAACATGGCTGGCCCTGCAGTAGAAAGTCACAAATTGGTGCTACATGACCAGAGAGAAAGGACAAAAGGCATTGGTGTTCCCTTTTGCTTAAAAGGATGAAAACCTACAACAATGCTATGCACTGCACCAGACCAATAAACATATCTCCTGATGGGTGACCTACCACTTGGTTTTGGCTTGTCATGCATTTTGAAACAGGAAACACAGCCAGCTCCTAGCAAACAATATTAAATCTCAACAGTCTAAACACAAACATGTGTTTTTGAAAACATTTTAGACAAGGAACAGAAAAAAACAGGATAGTGCTTCAGATTGATCAGAACCGCCTTATTTTACAGTTTGATCTGAGTTTTTCAGTCTCTGGTTTCACAATACAGAGGCAATATGGTATGGCAGCCACTTCCAGTTCATGAGCTGTCTCGATTGCAGCTAAACAGAGACTTCCTGAAAACCTTTTAGGTAAAAAATACAAAGATAGTGTAGTAACAGGATCTTGATTTCTAGCTCTCAGACAGTGAGGATGAAGCAGAGTGACTGAGTTTGTGTATATATGTGTATTGTCTGTGTGTTTAATGCCTACTGATTTATGACAGAGAATCTGTTTTTGATTCCTACTTTAACTTTAATTGGTGTACATTCTGTCACAAATATATAATGTTTTAAAGTTTTCAGGCATTTTAGCGTGTGTGGCCTATTGTGTTGTGTAGAGGGCCTTTTTTTTACAAAATTACACATAGTGGTGTACTTTCGCCATTTATTGTTCTTTAGTGTTCTGAAAAGGGACATACTACAACATAATAGAGGACATCGAATAAGTGGAGTGGAGCAAATTGAGATATGTGCCTCGAGGTTTCAAGCCAGTGTTCCTTTGAGGGAGGGATAGCTGAGATGCAGGTCATCGTCAGGCTTAGTTTTTCTAGGAGGTGTCCCAGTTTTTGTCTATAGCCACATAGACTCAGTCAGCTTGCAGAGATTACTGGTGTTTTGACTGTTTCTTTTGAGAGGTTGAGAAGGTGCCGATTATTAGTCATGCTCAAATGTTCAACACATTAATTTCAGTTTAGCCTGTTGATGAGGGCAAACACTGCTGAATTAGCACAAATATCACTGTCATTCATCTGGATGGTCCACTGGGGCATGAAGTCAGCCGTGATCAGAATCTGTACATTAAAACTGTGGAGTGAAGACATTTTACCATTAATAGTGTGTCGTATCCCACTTGTTTATGATACTGTGATTGAGGATGAACTTGAAAATAAGGAAAATCACATTTTCAGAGAGGTTGTGAACCAACTTTATGTGTGAATATCTGCTGTGGACTTTCATTGCAACCAACAGGTCAGATTTTGTAGTCATCACACCATGACCTGGTCCGCACAACCCTCTGTCAGCAGTGGCAGCAATATCAAAGTCCAGGCTGAACCCAGGATTCTGTCTTTTCATTGCTTTGTTTAAATGTAAATATTTGTTGCAGACTTCTAAATATGCTTCAGAAAACCTACATTATTTCTGCTTGTTACGCATCCAGTGTAGATGGTGATGTGGTCTGTGTGGGTTGTGTGGGCTGAGTCTGCTGTAGGAAAACTCTTTTGAGCGGCAGACGAATACTTTTTGTATAAAGAAATGTATCAGTAAAGAAAATAGAAACAGACTGTCAAATAAGCAGACATTAGACCACCAGAAAAACAGGAAATAGAATCAGACTCACACTAACATACAAAGAAAGGTATTGTTTTAATGCAGTTTCAGCTTTGTGGCAACAGTTTAGGTTTCAGTTTAAACTTGATATCGCCCCCCTCATACAAAGCCAGATCCCCAAGGAAATGTTTTACCCAGTTTGCTGTTAAAGAAATGTATTGGCCAGAAAATAGCACTGACCTCAAACTGAACTGAAACACCAACTGTGAGACAGGCTTTATCACTCCAACTGGTCAACCTTAGTACTTTTGGTTGTGCTGACTCAAACCGTGTCGTGCTGATTAGCTTTTCTATCATTATTATTTCAACAGCGTCGAGTTGAGCAGAACCATGTCTGGGATGGAACCTCTCCAGAGTAGGGCCAAAGAGCAGCTTAAGTTTCCTAAATAAGTTGTTGTCTGTTTGTTTGTTTGTTTGTTTGTCTGTTTGTTTGATTGATTGATTGATTGATTGATTGTTTTCTTTAGCTGGATGGAGATGTGTGATGACCAAATAGGTTCTCTGCGATGGTGGAACTTAATACAAATATCACCGCTCATCCTTGAATAATAATGACACGTGTTGCTTCGAGACGTATCTCTGTTTACTGTGAACCAGGTAGAGCACATTAAATGTACTGCATTGTGGGAGCTAAGCCTTCTGGGACTACTTCCTACTTCTACTACGCCTCCCCTTGCAGCTTCACTCTTTCTTCATTCAAATATAACATTCACATATAAGACCTCAGAGTGTTGGCTGATCCGACGACTGCTCCTGCGGTTCTCTCAGTGGTAATCCAGACCTTTTGACCAGCAGTCAGTTGTGGGAGAGGTCTCGAGCGGTGCCTCAGGTTGTAGTTTGTGGCCTGCCTTCGCCTTCCCTTCTCCTCCTCCTTTGCGAAAGGCCTCAAGGTCTGGCCACTTAGGATCCAGCTTGGCCATTGATTGGGGTAGAGATGTACACAGGTTTCTTCCCATCAGCAGCTGAGCTTGTGAGAACCCGTGAACCAGTGGGGTGGACCTGTAGACCAGCAGTGCTCTGCTGTAATTACTGTCTTTTTTCCACAAGTCCTTGATGGTCCGTACAGCGCGTTCCACCTCCCCATTCGCTTGAGGGTAGCGGGGGCTGCTTGAGGTATGTATGAAATTGTTCTCTTTTGCAAAGTCTCTGAACACTGCTGATGAAAACTGCAGCCTGCTGTCTGATATGACAAACTATGCAGTCCCGTGCCTGGCGAAGACCTCTTTGATAGCCCTGATTGTCACCTCAGCCAAAGTGCTTTTGAGCTCTGCTATCTCAATGTATCTTGAGAAATAGTCTATGATCAACAGGTAATCTCTCATGGACCACTGAAATAGAGCCTTACCCACTTTCTGCCACAGGCGGTCTGGCAGGGGAGTGCTGAGCTGTGTTCTGTGTTTTTGACATAGTTCACACCTTTCCACCATTTGTCCTATCTGGGTGGAAATGCCAGTCCACCAGACAGATTCTTTTGCTCTTGCTCTGCATTTTGAAATCCCCTTGATGTCCTTCATGCAGCCTCTGTAGCACATCTGCTCTTAAGGGGGGTGGAATAACAAGTCTTTCTCCTTTCATAAGGAGGCCGTGAGCGATGTGGGGATCTGTTCTGTCCCACCATGGGTTGATGTGTGAGTCAGCCCCACAGTTCTCCGGCCACCCTGTGAGACAGTGTTCTGTCACTTTTATGCACACTTTATCTTCTTTCTGTGCCTTTTCGATCTCCTACAGCCTTTTCTCTGTAGCTGGGAGAGAAGACAGTACACAGTCCACAAAAACCTACATTAACAATGATTCCTCTCCTGCAGTGGCGAACTTAGCCATTTTGGGGCTCCAGGCGAACAGTCATTTGGGGGCCCCTACATCTACCGGTCTAATGAGATACTTCATACAAGGGATGAACAAAAGTCACTATCCTTCCTTTCTTCCATCACACTCGGCCAGTGTAATCCATATTGGATTCAACATCCTTTTCTATGGATATTGCAACCTCTCAT